>PVIH01006640.1:0-108718 GCA_004025045.1 Sigmodon hispidus
CAGCAGTGTGCATTTGTCTCTCTGCTTCCTGATTGTGCAATGTGACCAGTGGCTCCAACATCCATTTTGACATTACTGCAGCTGAACAGCAGTGTGCATTTGTCTCTCTGCTTCCTGATTGTGCAATGTGACCAGTGGCTCCAACCTCCATTTTGACATTACTGCAGCTGAACAGCAGTGTGCATTTGTCTCTCTCTGCTTCCTGATTGTGCAATGTGACCAGTGGCTCCAACCTCCATTGTGACATTACTGCAGCTGAACAGCAGTGTGCATTTGTCTCTCTCTGCTTCCTGATTGTGCAATGTGACCAGTGGCTCCAACCTCCATTTTGACATTACTGCCATGACAAATTTTAAACTGTGAGTCAGGATATACCTTCCTCCCTTAAGTTGCTTTTAAAAAATTTATTTTAATTGTGTCTGTACATATGCATGTACAAGTATGCGTGCATGCGTGCGTGCTTATAGGCACATGTACGTTTGTGTGTGTGTATGTGTTTTGTGTGTGTGTGTCTGCACATACATGCAGGAACTCATGGAGGGCAGGGGACTGTGCTCAATTATCTGGACCTGGAGATAAAGGCAATTAATCGTGACTTGATATGGGTGCTGGGAACTAAATGTAGGTCCTCTGTGACAGCAGTATACACACACAGGTATACACACCAAACACGTAATTTTTTAATTTTGAAAATATCTTTCTTATGCAGCTCAGAAAACTGTAGCTCATTTTTGATTCTTATATTTAGAAATTACTATTTTGTTCATTACTTATTTGGAAGGATGTTCAAATAGCTCAAGATTTCTTATGATGTCATTATTTAGACAAATCAGTAAAGGTTGAATAAATGTCCAGTTACAGAGAAGCCATGTTATAATTAGGGACATACCTCCCATGACATACGTTGCAGCCATTTCATGTAAAAACAACAACAACAAATAACTGATGGGATGTGATGACACTCATTTTTATGGGCAGATTGACAGCTACTGCTCAGGAAAACGGGTGTTTCTGGAAGACTATTTTGTCTTCACTGAAGGCTGATGTTTAAGATCTTAAAACATATCTTCATTTTTTTTTTGCAAGTAAACACAGGATTTGATCTTGGAATAAGGAAGTATTATAAAATGAACTTGTAATGAAATTATAAATATTAAAGAAAGACTAAGGACAAAAGAAAATGAGCTGGACCATCCACTTGTGACAGCTATGTAATATTACAGGCATGGGTTTGAGATAGAGTATTTGATAAAAGGCTAACAAGAGCTTAGCCCTAAGACTCATCTACTTTGGAAGTAGAAATCTATCTGACTTAAGGTGCCATTATTTTCTTTATGAAGTATAATTCCTCCTGGTGGCCATGGAGTTTGTTTTTCTTTTTTTCTTTCTGTTACTTCAAAAGAATGAAGGTCAGCTGATATATTTTTCTTCTGTACATTAGAATCTGAAGCTGAATAGTTTCCACTGAAGGCTCATGTGGAACTTCATTTTAGTTATGTTTTAATAAAGTCTTATTTGTATTGACTTTTGAGGCAGAATGGCTTTCCTAACTGATAAACTACTTGCGTTTACCTTTTTTATAGAGGGATTTTAATTTAATATGATAGATTCAACTATTGTTTTTCAGGTTTTATATGCATGCCTGGAAGCCTTTTAATAACTTGCAATAACAAACAAAATGAATGTGACTTTTAGGGTATACACTCGTGTAATTGATATTTTTACCAACTCAAAGAGTTTATTTGTTTTTTCAAAAAGGAAAGTACATTCTTTCCAACCTTGGGGAATAAAAAGTATTGAGAATGCAGTTTACTAAAATATTGTGAGAAATTCTATAGCTGCAGTGAAAGAAATTATACTGATAAATTATATATGTATATATAATTAATATATGTGTGATTCTCATGTAACACAAAAGTAAAGTTTTTTCCTAAATAAATTAATTTGACTTTCCATTTCAAGCAGTTAGAGATCATGGGGTGGTAGATGGTTTTAAAATATATTAACAAGTAGTAGTTAAGATATGTGGATTCAAATCTAGCATAGGAAATTATATTATTTTAATTTTCAAAATTATGTGTTGTTTGCAGTAAAAAATGGAATTCTGGACACATAAGTGATTTGAATAAGTGACAGGATTCTGCCTAAGGCCGCAGAAATCTAAGGTGCCATTATTCTCCATTATTTTCTTTCTAAAGAATAATTCCTCCTGGTGGCCATGGAATTATTTTTTCATCTCATTTTCCTTTGCAAGTAGAAGCAATATGAGAATCTACAAACTAGCATGATATAACTTTTCTACATAGCATTTAAGAACAGTTTTGAAAAGATCCTATGTACTGAGCAGTTCAAACTTACTTCCACTGTAGCTAAGTAACTTCAGCTATACGTCGAATTGATGCTATTCACAAAGAGCATCAATATATGCTCTTTGGGAATTCTAGAAGAGCAATGAGGTATTACTAAACAATGATTTTGAGTGATAAGCAGTAATAGAAATATGATAATGGGGTTTTCAAAGGGTTGCTCACACTTATGAAAGCACCTGGATATGTAGTGTCTCTTATACCTTGATTTGGGGCCCCTTAAAATGCCTATTCATTAGACAAGGTGATCCTCCATGGATCCTTAATTTTTATCAGGATGTCAGCATTATGGTAACATCTTTGAAAGATCAATTTGAAAAATAAACTTTATACTTTTGAATATGATTATTCATATTGATGAGGCTGATGAAGTGCTGACTGTGCTGTGGGAGGTGTGGTTAGCAGGGCTGGGTTAGTAAGCAAGAGGTTGATGAAAATGGGAATTTAATAACTTGCTGCAGTGATTAATGCTTTGTCTCAACTCTCCAGAAAAAAGAGCTGTTCATTAAGTTGTGCTAAATCCTCAGAGAAAGAAAACCACTTGACCCAACTAAAACTCAGTAATTTCACTTCTATAAGTCTTCCTAATCTACCAATTATATCTACTTATCCATCTGTCTATCCATCCATCCATCAATCCCTCCACGCATCATCTACTTACCCATTTATCCTAAAATTTTTGGTTTGCATTTTGTGAGATTATTGCAAAGGATCTACCTATTGAAATGGTGGTGTGATGGATGAATCTTAGATATATAATGCAAAGTGCAATGAGCTGTGCACAAAATGACAATGCTGTGTGATTCTACTTAGATGTGTACCTGAGTTAGTCAAACTCACTGCAACACAAATTAGAATAATGGGTGCCAGAGTTTGGAATTAGGAGGTATGGTGAATTATAGTTTAATGAATAGGATGGAGTTTCAGTTTAAGGATGCTGAGAAAGTCCTGGGGATTGGAAGTAGGGTTGTTATACAATAATGCAAATGTAATTTATACCATTGTACAACAAATCTAAAATGAACTCAGAAACTTATAACTGATCAAAATGCTGAGTACAAATAACTCTAAGTGCTCAGCTGTGGTTGGACATCTACATTAACTGTAATAAATAAAAAATAAATAATAAATAAATAAATAATAAAGTCTGTAATAAATTGGAAAAAGAACACTGAAAGATGCAACTGATTTAAAATAAATACAAATAACCCAGATTATTTGGTAGGTAGAAATATGAAAAGAGAGACAGATATGTAAAAAGCAAGTAGAGACAAATGGTAAAATCAAGATTTTGGAGATTTGGGTATATTATATAAAAATAATGCCATCTTTTCTATGCGTTTAAATTTTTCATAATAAAATATGGAGAATGTTAATGTGATAACATGACTTTGATAAGTGTTCTATGAGTTGATGTATTTAAATTAACTTCCTTTTGACTTTGTAAGTTAAGGATTTTGGCTATATTTTCCTAATTATGGTCATATTTCTCATAAAATTCCTTATCTACAAAATTCACAAAATAAATGTATACTCATTAAGAGTATAGTGTTCAATGAAGCTTAGTAGTAACTAATTTGAAAACTACATATTTCTTATTAGGCAGCTGGTCTTCACCTTAGCATTTTATCTGGAATGATACCTACCAAGAGCACACAGCAGCTGCCTGTTAGTCTGTCTCTCTGTATTGCTAACCCTCTTTCCCATCTCTCTTTTGCTTATGTAGAGAATTACACAGCTCAGGTAAGTATAGCATCTAGACAGGCTTTATCAGCACCAATATAAAATTAAAACTATAGAACTAGATTTGTCATTTTTTAGAATGGATGCTAAGGGCTGTTTGTGACCATATAACATGAATAAAAATGAGCATTTTTTCTCAATTTATACAAATTTTGAGTTCAAATTTTTTATCACTGAAATTCCACAATTTTATAATGTATTACTTTAGTGAATGATGAACTGTTCTTTTAAAATTTCAGAATATATACTCTTTCATGATTTTTTTTAATTTCAAGAAAAATGAATGGAAAGCCTATGAGAAACCTGTGTTTAAGTTTCACTTTGTATTGGTGACAATTGGTACTTTGACTTGAAGTGGCCATTTAAAAAAAAAATCCCTGTAGCATCACCTAGAACAATCTGAAAAAAAGGCTTAAATCTTAAGTCAATGGAGCAATAAAGTATTTAATTTTCTTCCAATCCTTTACATTTATTTATTTATTTAGTTAGTTAGCTAGTTAGTTATTGTGTGTGTTGCATATTAAAGTCACTTTTGTGGAGATCATAGAACAACCTGCTGGATACAGTTCTCTCTGGAAGTTCTAACTTTTTAAACGTCTATCTCTGTGTTGATAAGTATGAGAAAAACCTTAGAATTCTGTGTAAGTGACCAGGCTATGTGCACTTTAAGACATTCTTACAGGAAACCGTTGAGAGGTCCTGTGTTCTTGGGAACAAACATAACTTGGGATGCACTTCACTAGTAGCATGTTTGCCTTGCATAACAGATCCTGGGTTCTAGCCTCAGCATACTTAAAAGAAAGATTGAAATATCCACAATCTTACTACAAATTATTCTGCTTATGTTTCTGGGCTTGGCCTAGTCCTGTACAAAGGTACCTCACTGACAGAGAACACATGGAGCTGACTCTCCAGGTACTGTGAGCTATGCAGCAAGGTCATTTTGCTACTGCCTTCCTTGCTATTACACATCTGCCAGAGGAAATTTTGCTCTAAAAATTATAATGTAAAAAGAGAGAAGTGGATGTGCAGGGCTGAGCTCCATTTCTCAAGACTTATCAACATGAAACAGTGCTATTGTCTGTTTCCTGAGCTGCTGAACCTATAAAACATGCAGCGATGTCTTAAGAAAGCAATAACTCTTTAAATCAGCCTTTGTATTTACAATTACTTAATTACTTCATTTTGCCAAAAATAAAGGTCATTAAAATCATCTTAAAGCTGGACTTAAATTTCAGAAGTGGCCTGGAAGTTGTATGGTCTTTAACTATGTCCCATTTAACACATTTAATAGATGTAAAGGCTCACAAGTGATGATATAAAGGATAATTTACGCTTGCAATGCATTTTTGTCCAATTAATAGATTGCCTGTGTGTTGCATATTTTGCATGACAAAGGAGCAGAATATTAAACTGCCATTCATAATGAAAATGCACTTTGCAAATTAAAAGTGCCGAAACAGAAATTTTTCACCCTGTTTAGGAAATAAACAGTCCTTAACCAATTAAACTGCATTGTAATAATTCTATGATTTATTGCAAGTTGTTTAACTTTCAAAACTCGGCTAACCCATATTAAGGTCACAATCCATCATGTCTTGCTTGGAAAGCCAGCAAATAATGGCTGTTGTATTAGCTGCTTTTGATGATAGTATGAAAGAAGCATTAGCACTTGTCAACAAAACTGCTTACAACATAACATTAGCATGCATGGGCTGCTGTACCTATTTATTATTCTGGCAGCTTCACACATATTGTTACAAGCTTATAAAACATTTTGTCGGGTGGAAACCGAATGTACACTGTTTGGTTTTCTGATAGACTGGCAGCATAAATGTCTGGGCTGACTTAGTTTAGTTTAAGTGTAAATAGAGATACAAATTCTTCAACCTGTTCTCTTATTGATACTGAAAAGTGCTGAATTATTCAGCAACCAACTCTTCTGTTTGTGTCTATCACAGTTATCAATTACCCATCAGTCTTCTTGTCAAAACAGAATGGATTAATCTGGCTGAAAATAAGACAAATAAATGGATACTATAACAGGGGTGTGGGGTTGCCAGACTGTCAAAGGGAAATCCAGGCACTGACATTTGCCGTCAAAAATGGGATCTCTGGCTGAAGTGAGCAAATGATTCCCCTTCTGAGCCAAGAATGCACTTAGCTCACCGTAAGTAAATTAATCTGCCTCCTTCAGCTGCTAATGTACCAGCACTGAGGTAACAGTTTGATTGCTGAAATTCCCTGATGTCTGAAGAATTCTGGACATCCTTATTGTCTCTCCTAGGAACAGCAGCATCCATTCAGTTTCTTTCTCTTTGTAAACAGAGACTTGCCTGCTAAATAAATGGGGCCATTTAACAATGAAGTTACTGCTCTTCGGTAGGTGTCGCGTCATAGCTCTCAGCTGATGTGATACCAAGTAACTTTTGCCACAGATGGCTGGTGGAGCCCATCCAGCATCTGCAGAGCCCATCCTTGCTTTCTTTCCCAAACATTTTATTTGAAAATCTTGTTTGGCAACTGTCCTAAGATGCTGCTTGGTTATTCAAAGGACATTATTTCCAACTTCTCTCATTTGACCCTTCTATTTAAAAGGAGCCAGTAAAGTGCCTCTGATTTGGCATAAAAATTGCTAGCACAAATGAAGCAAGTTTTGTGTTCCTCACTAGAAACCCAGAAGAATTTAATCATAGATACTTCCACACTGGACTGCTTTCCACAGTCAGCATTAATATCTGAAGGCTTTGCATGGCAATAATGGTTAACCTTCTAGAGCAGCTGACAGCTTCACCTTGCCAACAGATCTCCTTTGTTTTCACCTCCTCAGATATTTTATACTTTGACCATTGCAGACACCCTTCTCACTTAGCCTGGGCTGTAGGGGAACTGTAAGAAGAGTAGCAGAAAAAGACCACCTTTCCCCAACGACAAACCAATGTATTTCTTTTGAACAAATTTTCTTTAATTCCTTTCCTAGTGGACTTTATGAGGGATTTTAAGCATCTAAAAACAAAAACAAACAAGTAATCTCCAAATCCCTGTCTATATTTGAGAAGTTTGAGAGATCAATTACATCACTTTTAGTATTCTTTAGTTTTAGACTGGAAATCTCTGTCCTTCATTTCCAGAACATGATCTCAAATTTCCCCTCAAGGAAAATCAGATTCCCAGAACTTCAGCATTGAAAAAAATGTGCTAATTGGCCTGATCAAGACTCATCTTTGCTAGGTCATGATTTGTTTTGTACGTGATCTCAGGGCTCCTTAACAGATCACAGCTATTTAAGACATGTACCATCTTCTCTTGAAAAAAGGCACCATTCCCGCTATGAGTTAACTGACTGCCTTCCTTCTCTCCTTACTGTAAAAAAATACAGGTTCAACATGCTTTTGAAAGTCAATTTTAAAATGTTGTTTGCAACACTAGAAACCAGGTTAATTGAAGGATGTACATAATGACCTTATTTACAAATGCCAGATGCCATCTCATAGCAAAAAGTATGAGTATTTTCAAATTCAAATTGTTCCATAGTAAACCTTTTCTTCTCCTGATTCCTTCTGCCCAGAATCCTGGCCAGTTGCCAAGTTCTGTAGAGCCCACACATCCAGCCACTGTCCATTACTCTTCTTGACCTCACCATGGTTGCTCTACTTCTGTATTTGATGCTGACTCATTCATGGACTACATGACTTTATGTATGAACTACTTATTTATTTACGTATTTTTGGTGTGCCCAGGATGATGACTCTTACTTTGAAATGTCCCTCCACCATCTTATTCACCCTCTAAATGTTTAGATGATTTCTCATTTTCTGTATTTTCTTACTCAGTTGTGATTTCTTACATATCGGCAATTTTCTATTCCCTTCTCATAATCTCCTTATCTCTACCACTTAATAGCTGTGTGATTGTGGGCAAGCTGTACAATCAATTTAAGCCTTCATTTCATCTCTAAGATTAGGAATATTAGTCTACAGCATCGCTCTTAACCTGTGGGTCACAGCACCTTTGGGGATCAAAGAACTTAGACTATTGGAAAACAGAGATATTTACTTTACAATTCACAACAGTACCAAAATTACAAGTATTAAGGAGCAATGAAGTGGTTCTGTCTCTGTCTTCCAGCTACTTCCATAAGGTCCTGGTTCCCTCTGGGCTTTGGGGCTTCTCACCTTTAACCTTGCCATTCCAAGAAGGCCTTCTGAGAAATAAGCCTCTAGCTGTTGGCCAAATCTATCTTCATGCACCAGAAAGAGTTTTCTTTCTAAATAGTTCCTCAGAGCTAATTAATATTGAAAATTACCTTTCAAATGAAACACCCTTAGGCCAAAGAGTAAAGAGCACATTAATTAAGAATAAAATACATATTTTTAAGTAGAAATTTAAAATATGTGTTTCAGAGGGGCTTAAAAATGATACACCCTCTGATCCCTGGTGGTGGTCTGGGGCACAGCATCCTGGTCTTCAGCTATGCTCTCTCGCCTCATCTTCTGGTCTTGAACACTTACTAAGCTAAATTTATCTTTGTTTATTTTAGAGGGGCATCATAGAGTTTATATTCTGGGGTTGGAGAAATGTCTCAGTGGTTAAGGGCACTGGCTTCTCTTTTAGAGAATACAGTTGGATTCCTACTACTCAGATGGTGGCTAACAAGCACCTGTAACTTTAGTCTCAGGAATCTAACACTTTCTTCTAGATTCCAGTGCACCAGGTGCACATATAGTACAGAGGCATACATCCTGGCACATATCCATACATATACAATACAATTAGAAAATATGGATGTTATACAACATGACCAAAAGCAAATGAGGAGGAAGGGTTTATTTTTCTAACAACTTCCAGGTTATAGTTAATCACCAAAGAAAGTCAGGGCAGGAACTCAAAACAGAAACTTGGAGGCCATGGGGGAGTGCCAGAGTGCTGCTTACTGATTGCTCCTGATGGTTTTTGCCCAGCCTGCTTTCTTGTAGCACCCAGCACAGCTGCCAACAGTGAGCTGTGCCTTCCCAGGTCAATAATCATTCAAGAGAATGAACCACAGACTTGCCCACAAGCCATTCTTGTGGATTTGTTTTCTCAGGTGAGATTCCCTCTTCCAAAATGATGCTAGTTTGTGTCTATTAGGCATAAATCTAGCCAGCACAGCATTATATAGTGGGACCCCTACTTGTGACCGTCTTTGTAGGTTTTTTATTGTTATTTTATTGTTTTAGATGCCTGTTTGTGTCCTAATGGGGGGGTGGATTTGGGCGGTTGGGGATGTGGGAAAGATCTGGGAGAGGGAAAAATAATCAGGATAAATCTGTTTTCAATTAAAAAAATAAATAAAAGTGGCCCCATCACCGGTTTTCTTTCCCTTTTGTTATCTTCTTTCATCCTCCTCCTCCTTCCTTCCTTCCCTTTCTCTCTGAGGAAATAGGGTACCACAGGGTACCCAGTGCTCCACTGCTGATGTGTCACCAGCCTCCTCCCTGCTCTTCCCCTTCCTTGTTTCCCCCTTCACTATGTGGACCTCTAGCTCCAGTGGGCCTTGACCCAGCCATTCTCCTGCTGCAGCCCAACAAGTGCTCAGATCCCAGACCCGAGACACAGGCTCAGCCCTCAAAGTTCTTCCAAACACCCGAGGCAGTTACAGATCTTCCCATATAATTTAGCTCTTGGTTACAAATTGCCTTGAAACAATTCTGTGTATGTGTTGTTCTCTTCAAGCATGTTCCACTACTTACCTATTCTGCTTCCTAGCTCTCTTTCCCCACTAGCAACCTCTAAGACTTCTGGGTAATCCATCTGGCTTGTCATAGTGGTTATGTCTCTGTCTTCCAGATACTTCCATAATGATCTGGGCTCTTGGGCTTCTCATCCTTAACCTGGCCAACAAGGCCTTCTGTGAAATAAGCCTCTAGCTATTGGCCAAGTCTATCTTCATACACGAGGAAGAATTTTCTTTCTTTCTAAATAGTTGCTTAGAGCTAATTAATACTGAAAATTACTTTTCAAATGAAAGACCCTTTCCTCTTAGGCCAAAGAGTGAAGACTGCTAACTGCTAAGGATGAAACACACAGTGCTGGATATGTCACAATCATGGTTTGCTTTGTCCTTTTTGACTCAAGAAATATATTCCAAAGACCAAAGATTGAATTTCACAGGCTATCTGGTGAACCCTGCTCTAGAGGGGTCATAATACTGATACCTCAGTTCAATAATTTGTTTAACAGAATTTACCTCAAAATTTTTATTCAACTCAAGAAATATTTGTTTTACTCCAGAAATGAAAGATGAGTGATTTGATGCTGAAGTCTGCCTCAAGCAGCTTATGAATAGAGAAACCAGATGTCTTGATTTTTTGGTTCAAATTAAAAAGTAGTTTGCATTTTCTCACTTTCTCTCCTCTTTGTTTTCTTCTGTCCTCCCCTCCCTGCTTCAGTCTTCCATCTTTCCCAGCTTCCCCTTCCTTTCAGACTTTCCCCTTCTCTTCCCCAGTCAAGAGGTAGCAATTGTTCAGAGATAATTAACACAGGAAACGAGTTTTCCAAATAGAGTATGTGTTCCTTTTCCTCATATGCCAAAGTCTAAAGAGTCCCCTGATGATTGAGGCAGAGCAATGAAATGGATTCTCGACACATTTCTTTCTCAGTTATTCTTTATTTCTCTCTCTCTCTCTCTCTCTCTCTCTCTCTCTCTCTCTCTCTCGTTCTTTTTCTTTCTCTTCATTCCTTCTTTCCTTCATCTCTTTCTCCTTCCTTCTGTTCTCTCTTTCTCCCTCCCTTCCTCCCCACTCTCTCCCTTCCCCCTCCTTTCTTCCACTATGTACCCAAGACTGGCCTCAAACTCACCCTTCTTAGTGCTGACATTTTAGGCATCTTTAATCTACTGCATCTGGATTGGATCACGATGATGAACCTTGGGACATGGTCAAGAGGGGTGGTAGAATATCATCTAATAAAGCAGCAAATGAAATGCAATAAGAATTCTCTCAAAGACTAAAATTGTTACAAACTCATCATCATCTGCCTGCTGTCTTTTTCAAGTGATTGTCCTCTTTATTTGTGGACTGTTGTAGAATTTTGATCTTGGGGCATCTACTTCATAATGATGGGACATTTATACACCAGACTCTCTCTCTCTCTCATAGTGTCCTGAGGCCACTAAATTATAAATATTAATATATAAATTTTAATATTTGAACTAGATAAAGGCTCAGCCAGGATGATTCCTTGGTCCCAAATTATCAAGTAGAAGATCCGAGTTACAGCCCAGAAGCTCCACTGCCAATCCCACTTTTACGTCACATTGTGCTGCCCCAGAGTGTAAAGCTTGTAGGAACAGGCAGATGTTGTCTATTCTAAGAAGCAACAGAAATTGAGTTTGAAAGAAACATATGAGGAAGTTCGCCATTTGTTATTCTTCACATTTTCATTTCTCCCTTATGCTTCAATATCATCCTGACCTTTGTTATCCCCCTGCCTTTATCTCTCCATTGTCAAGAGGATAAATAGGAATCAGTTCTCAAGGTAAGAAATGGTGACTGAAGTGTGAAGCTGCCTACATACTGAACTATGAAGGAAGGTGCTTAATAGCCACTTAATCATAAAAGTACTTCCATTCACCTGTCACAGCATCCAAAATTCCCACCATTGGACTCCTTTAGTATGCACCTTTGTATCTGAACACTGCCTTTGGATGTGATATAGTTTCATGTCATTAACTACTTCCCTCAAGATTATGCACTTCATAAATGTTCTGTAATATATTATTCACAGAATATATTACAATTTTGATAATAAGCAAGCACAAAAAGTTTAAGAGTACAGAGTATCCAGAGAACACAATAAGTTTTTTGGGAATAGAAATTTGAAAGTAAGTCAGTAAGTAGAATTGTTGGCAAGAAAAGTGAGGAAAATCATCTTCAAGTTCAACTTTCCAATAATTTTCAAGTTCAAAAAGACATGATACATTTGACAGGCATTAAAGCAGGCTTAATTCACTTTAGATATTGAGGAACTGCATTATTCTTTTCTAGAGCTTTGGTAAGAAATACTCTGAAAATAAAAATTAAGGGTGAAAGGATTTAATCTGCCTAAGATATAATCCATCATGCTTTAGAAATCAAATCATCAAGAGCATAAGATCTCATCATATTCCCAAGCATAAAATGGATGGATGCTTAACTTCTTTCCTCACTTACACAGTCCAGGGGTGCAACCAGGAAATACAACTAACTGTGGTGGGCCAGTACTCCTGTCTGAATGAATACAATTAAGATAATTTTCCAAGAGATTCTGTTGACAATAGTATCACAAGAACATTCCCTGACTACCAAAGACCTGGGGGTGAGTCCTCACCATATTCAGTCATCATTGTCCATCCAATGCCATCATTAAGTGATAAGTTCTTTGAGGACATTAATTCAAGAAATATTAAAAATAAGTTCAAAGTTTTGTAGGTAAATATATAGACTTCAATGCCCCAAAATGTTTTTTTTTTAACTTTTAAATCAGAAGTCCTCTGTAGTTTGAACATGAGAAAAGCCAAACATACTATGGCTAGAGTTGAATAGATAGATAGTCTTCTTTTAGGAGAAGGCCTTGAATGGAAAAACATAAACAGAAATAATAAATGCATTTAAAATTATTTCAAAGAAGGCAAACTTTGTGTCATGAGTTACTGTAATTCATAATTAGGGAATCAAATATACATACATACATATACATATATATATATATATCAAATACACACACATAGGAATAAACTTCAAAATGTGGAAAATGCCAGAAAAAATGAAGACTTTGATAAAGTGCATGAAATGGAACATACAATTGGGAACCATAAGTGAATGGTTTTGAGGCCAGCTAAGGACAGAGAAGAACCAGGTTAGACACAACTTGACAGTGACTTGTAAGAGCAAAGGCCTTCCCATAGGAAGTTGAGAAAAAAACACTAAGGTTACATACCAGAAACCTTAATTCAAAATTTGCTTTGAATTATCAGATCACCATTCTGTCCAGATTAAAGAAATCGTATCCTGCTTTGACACAATCAAATCTCTGTAGACCAGCTTGTCATCTGACCCATAATGCATTCTGCTCAGTAGTCATTGGGCAAGTCATCATATTCACTATCAAGTAGAAACAGACTTGCCTAGAAGAAATGTCACCAATAAATATCAACCTCTAGATCAAACTATTGTGGCAAGAAGTCAAATCACTCACATAATGATTACTGGAACTCATGATTTGTTATAGAAAATACAAAGTATTTGTCAGGTTTTAGCCTCCTTTATGGGGCCAGGGGGTGGGGATGACAATAAAGCAGTTGCTGATGGGCAGAAAGGTCTTGCTACAATGTGAATTTACCTCAAGGGGATTTTCAGCAAGAAACCAACATTCTGAGCTCTATGGTGCTCTAATGAATCTGCCTGTATGACTTTTTTTGATCCCTTTGTTACATAAATACTGCTGGACTTGCAAATATGATTATAAGATTTCTATTCTAGTTCCTTAAATAAATGTTTAATTTCAGTTACCATGAGCCTTTGAAACTAACAATTTTCATGTAAAATAGTTATATATAGGCAACTTCTTATGATTCCTCTATTTTTTCTTTTTGTTTTTTTAGAGACAGGGTTTCTCTATATAACCCTGACTGTGTTGGAACTCACTCTCACTCTGTGTAGCATCGATTGGTCTTGAACTCACAGAGATCCATATGTTTCTTTCTCTCAAGTACTGAGATTAAAGACGTGCACCACCACCATCACCATCACCACCACTGCTAAACAGTCATGCAGGTTTGCCACTATAATTGTATACATATAGAAAGATATCAAGGATTGAAACATGAGCAATGAGTCCCATAGCACAAGTAAATCCTAAAAGGTTTAATGAAAGGTCAAATTCCTGTGAGCTACAATTAGTATTGACAGACTATCTAGTCATATGGTGTCATGAAGTATACATAGTGTATAGAAAAGATAATCACTACCACTGAGGAATGCATATCTATGAATAATATGAAAAAAATCTAAGTTTATACGTTGCAAGCAAAATTGGCTGTGCTGAAAAGTACAGGTCATCTTTTAAAATATGTAGTCCTTATCATGTGTACCATAGCTATTTCTTTTGTGTGTGTGTTTCTCATTTCCTCTTAAACATTCTTGCTACACTCATTTTCTTCAGAACTTGATACATAATTTTCAAGATCATTGTGGAGTCTTATATTTTAAAATTAAGGATGTTAAGATGCTGACAGCAGGGAACAAACTGGGATCCACCTGAGAATGGACACGGCATAAGAACACAAGCTGCATATTGAGGAAGGCAGCTCGGCTTCCTTTTGGTGCTCATCTGTGGCGAGTTTATTCCCACTCCAGGGTTTGGCACTTGCTACTTTCTGATCTGTGTGCTCTTCTCATGACTCATGCTTTGGCTTCCATTTCAGAAAAACCTAAATTACACAGTCTCACCAGCATCTTGCTCCTTTTTTTTTTCTTTCTAATTTATTTGAGGACTTATTTATTGTCTAGTTCTTGTACACTGAGTTGTAAGCCTCCCAACAAAAGATGCTTTATTTTATTTGTTTCTGTTCATGTGTGTCCTCAAACAGTACTTAGAATAGCTAGGTGTCCAGGAACTAGAGTTTTGACAAACTACTGAACAAGCTAGATTGCTTTAGAACTTTCTAACATGTAAAACCTATACCAATTTTCAACTTTGTATGATCTAATAGATTCAACTAATATAACATGTGCACATGAACACACAAATGAATCAATGAATGAGATTAAAATTTTAGTTAATATTGTATATTAAAAAACAATCTTATCTAGTTATTTACAAAATGATTTATCTTTAGAAATTACACTAAGTTCTATGGATCCAGCTTTATTCTATCTTGATGTTCATAACTTAATTTTTAGTGAGAGTGAAAAGTTAGCATATATTAAAATGATGGAAAACATGTCATAAAATACTATGCTTCCCCCAAGTACTAGAGGAGAGCTAAAAAAAATCTCACTTGCTGCAGAAAAGAAACCTCCCTTCAAGTTTCTGGTCCAAAGTATCTAAGAGACGTAAACAATATAAACCATTACTATTGCTATTGTACTTGGTTGCCTCTCAGAACCTGAAGGTAGGATCCTATGGCTGATGTCACCACACATTGGACATAAGACTTAGAGGAAGTGAGTTGAAAGTAACCTGGAAGCCTCATTCCTGACACTTAACTTTCAGAGTATTAGATAGCTTTCATAGTATTAAAAGGCACTGTGCAAACTGCCATGGGAGAAAAGCAATTAGTATTTCTATCAAGCCATAAATCTTGCAAATACAACAATGATGGGCTGTTAAAGTGTCCCCACTGGTGCAATAAGCGGTACTTGTATTTTGGAAGTGACCAATAGCTGTCTAATTGGATGTAAGGTCTGTTTAATATATGAAAATTCATGTTTGTACTATAAACCTGGTCAACTAGCTGTACCTGAGAGGTTATAGACCCTGATTTTAGATGCAGCCACTTTTCTACAGCAGTTTAATTTCTAAGTGCAACCAAATTCTTATCCTTATACCTACAGATAGCGTAGCTTCCAATTCTCATCAAAGAAGGATCTTTTCTGCAATGGACAGATGTTGTAAATGATTTCTGCCTGGAGTTTCCGGTCTTCCTCAGAGGTTCAGATCCACAGTCCCACAGAATCACAGGACGCTTGTATTATTTTTATGCTGATTGACCTAGGGCCCAGGCATATAACTTGCTGACTCTTTTATCTGAACTCAACCCATCTTCTTCAGCCATATGGCTCGGTACCTTTTCTCAGAGCAGTATTTTAGCTTCTTTCCTCTGTGTCTGCTGCTGTCTCTTAGTCATGTCTGTGGTGGCTCTCTTTGATGGCTGTCTGGTGTTTGTTTCTGTTCTTCCTGTACTCACAGTTTTCTCAGTATGGTAGCCCCGCCCACACTTCCTGTTTGCCCTTTGGCCAATCAGCTTTTTTTAAACCTATAGGCAGGACAATTATTTAAATTCTAACACATAATCCATTATGGACAGAGGCTACTACAGAGATCCACAACTAGTCAGAGCACAGAGGACCATGGAGAGCCTAGCTCCGTTTGGTCCATCCAAGGAGTAAAAAAGAATGCTCTGGGAGCATAATACAACAGGCGGGCAGGTTGGTATAAGAGCCAGATGATAAGAATGTCTGATGATCTTTTCTCATTTTGTAGGCTGTCAGTTTGTCTTATTGACTATGTCCTTTGCCTTAAGAAGCTTCTCAGTTTAAGGAGATCCCATTTATTGATTGTTGTTCTTAGTGTCTGGGCTACTGGTGTTATATTTAGGAGATGGTCACCTGTGCCAATGTGCTGGAAAGTGTTTCCTACTTTCTTTTCTATCAGGTTCAGTGTGGCTGGGTTTATGTTGAGGTCTTTGATCCACTTGGATTTGAGTTTTGTGCAGGGTGATAGGTTGGATCTATTTGCATTTTTCTACAGACTAGTATCCAGTTATGCCAGTACCATTTGTTAAAAAAAATACTATCTTTTTTTCCTATTGAATATTTTTGGCTTCTTTGTCAAAAATCAGGTGTTCATAGGTGTGTAGGTTAATGTCGGGGTCTTTGATTCAATTCCATTCATTCACAAGTCTGTTTTTATGCCAGTACCAGGCTGTTTTTATTACTGTAGCTCTATAGTATATAGCTTGAAGTCAGGGATGGTGATGCCTCCTGAATCCTGGTTTTCCTGTTATTCCATATGAAGTTGAGTATTGTTCTTTCAAAGGCTGTAAAAAAAAAATTGTGTTGGGATTTGGATGCGGATTGCATTGAATCTGTAGATTGCTTTTGGTAAGATTGCCATTTTCACTATAGTTATCCTACCTATCCAGGTGCGTGAGAGATCTTTCCATTTTCTGATATCCTCTTCAGTGATTTAACGTTTTTGTTAAACAGGTTTGCTACTTTTTGGTTAGAGTTACTCCAAGGTACTTAATGCTATTTGCAGCTATTATAAAGGGTGATGTTTGAGCACTGGACTGAGCTCCCCTTCCAGCTGGAGAGCTGGTGAGAAGAGTCTCTATGAGCAAGGGGATAGAGATTATGGGGAGGAGTCCCACAGCGATGGCTGGATGGAGCTCTGGGGAGCCCATTGAATCAAGAATAGCTCCTGGGGAACTATAGGAAAAGGAGCTAGGCCCTCCAAGGACAGGCAACTGTCCATTGGCATGGGCAGCATGTGGAGCCTCCAGGGGTGGGATCAGACTTGGTTCCTATAAATGGGCTGGCACCTTGGAGCCCATTCTCTGCAGAGGAGTGCCTAACCCAGCTTGATATTGGGATGAGGAAATTGGACCTGCTTAGAGTGGATGTGCCATGCTGAGCTGTCCCACCTTGGGATTTCCTGCCCTTCTGGGGGAGGGGATGGGGGATGGTGAGGTGGGAGTCTGAAGGCAGACTGGGAGGGATTGGGAAGAGAGAAGGATGGGTGAGCAGGGGATACATGGGAAAAAAGATAATTTTAATTAATTAAATAAATAAATAATATCTGATGTTAGATAGTTGTGAGACAAAAACAGAAACAATATACCTTTCAGGTTAAGGTTTCTGTTTTCAGTTATGACAGTTAAGAATAACTTCCTGTTTGTCCTATGTTAAGTTCTTGCAAGTTAAAGTTTCTATTTGTAATTAAGAATAAGTTACTGTTCATCAGATCTGAAAAAGAACATGTTTTTCACCATAAACTAAACTTGCAACCCTACTCCCACAATGTATACCCTAACCTTGCTCCTTCCTTTTCATTGTCTCTTTCTTTTTTTTTAACACTTAGAAATTTTTAATTAAAATACAACAGTATTAACTGCATTTCTGACAGGTTATTTGTTTATTTATTTTTTTTTATTTTCAGCACTCAAGATGCAGGTGGAGTTCTGTGATGTTCAGGCCATTCATGGCTATACAGAGACTCTGTTTGACCAGCCCCATATATACATATCTCCCTACTTCTTCCAACACTTTCTATATGCTCTTTCGTCTCAAATCCACAGCCTTTTATTTTTCAATTACTATTGTTGTATAAATACGCAAACTAACATATCAATACATAAAAGTACCACGTTGAATTCATTTAGTGTTACTTATATGCATATTTTAAAAATTAAAAAATATTACATTTGTTCTTTGTTGATTTCATATATTTATACAGTGTATTTTGTTTAATTTTATCCCAGCCTCTCTTACCTTCCTTTCACAACTGCCACTCCCTCCTCTTCTTTTTCTTTTTTATTATGAATAAAGTCACATTTTCTATCCATGTACATCCTTATTCAAGGTCCCTTCCCCCTCCCACCCCCTCCAGTCACTCTCTCTTCTCCACATCTCCCTATCTCCTCCCCAGCATGGGCAGGGGGTTCCAAGGTCCCAATATTGCTCAGTTCAGCATCCACTCCTGGCAGATCCAGTTTTCTCCCCCCAACATCAAGACTGAGTCAGATGTTCCTGTAGAGGGAGTGGGATCCAAGGTGTCGGTCCAGGGTGTTTCTGATTCCAAGCTATTCAGTAGTTGTGGTTTGCAGCTTGGACATGCTTTGCTTTTTGCTTTTTTGTTTAGAGACCACAAATGAGTGAGTACATCCCCTGCTTATCCTTTTGGGTTTGTGATACCTCACTCAGGAGGATATTCTCCAAATCCATCCATTTGCCTGCAAATTTTAGGATATCATTTTTCTTACTGCTGAGTAGTACTCTATTGTCTCCTTCTTCACAGTGTGTAACAGCCAAGCCTCTAACCCCTGTAAACCGTTTATCCCCATAAAGGGGACTTCAGGAGGCCAGCAGGAGCTGCTCTCACAAATCCCTGTGTAGGGTGAAACAACTGGCTAGCCAGTGTCCTGTGCACCTCAAAATATAGCTTCCTTTAGTTTGATGGATTTGGCCTTTTCTGCCCATGATTCTCAGGTTTAACATAGTTCCTTCTAAATACGACTGAGAACTGCACCAATGAAATCTCAACAAAATGGTTGTCTGAGTAAGACCTGCAAAAGGACCACAATGTAGACTTGCCAGTGCCCAAAGGGGAATCTCACAAAGCTCCGCCCCTAGATGAAGGTAATGAATGTCTGCTGAAAGAGAAAGTTAGGTTTCTTCTGGAACTGAACATTTACTTGGTTTCCAATTCCAAGTGTTCATCAATAAGCATATGCACATATGAGCAACAGCAATCAATGGACTCAGTAGGGTGTGTGTGTAACCATAATAATTATACAAGAGGAGGTCATGAATTTTAGAAGGAGTAGGGAGTTTGGTGGAAAAATGCAGGGGCCGAAATGATGTAAATACAATACTCATGTATAAAATTCTGGAAAAGATTAATATATATGAAACATTTTTATAATCAGTAAAATTACTATTGATAATAGACTTATTATATTATTAAATATTACTAAATATCATTACAATTTTTTACAAAGCTCATGGTTTCTTTAAAGTAGTTAAATTTTAAAAATCAAAATAATTAAATAAGGTTACAAATCTAGAATTTCAATCCAAAGCAGTTTCTACTATCTTGAAAATAAACATGGCTGAATTAACCTGAAGCTCATATTAGCCTACAGATCCTCCCACAGTATTATTATTTTTCTGAATGTGAGAATTGAAGATAATGGTTCTGCAAGACTTATTTTGCCTTTTCGGGAGCTCAACTACTTCTGGTAAGGGGGTTGATATCTCTCTCTCTCTGTGTCTCTCTGTCTCTCTCTCTCACTGTATACATTTTCATAATTGGAATCTACAATTAGAAATTAACATAACAACTTGGTGACCAGGCTTTTGTTGTTTATGTGTTTACATTTTTAGTGTAGACAATTCTGCATCAGACATCCACTAAGGGAGCTTTGCAAATGTTATTTATTTATATTTATGTACACATGCATGCATACACACAAACATATATTGTATGTATATGTATGTATTTGTGTAACAGTGACAATGAAAAAAGTGTATTAACTTGAGAATGGGGTGCATTGGAGGGACTGGAGGGAGGGTAGCTGGGAGGGAAGGAGGGAAGAAAGAAAGAGAAAGTGATGTAATTCTATTAAAACATGCTTAAAAAAGAAATTAACAGAATAATGTAACAGCAGTGGCTATTTGAGGACACTTCCACACATCCAATAAGGTATGCAGTGCAGGCTACATAGAGTAACATTTGCAATTTAAAATATTATTCTCCATAATGAAAATGTAAAGCAGTCGTTCTGTTTTATTCAGCATGGCAGGTTAGGAATCCCCATGAAGCTACATTGCAGGAATGAGTAGATTAATAATTTAATTTGGTTTAGAACTGGGCAATAGGGCAGCAGAACCTTTTATTCTGTAACAGCTGCTGACCCTAATATGGATGAACCAATTAGACGTCTCTTTTTAATTGTTGGGTGACCCATCTAAAACTCACTAGGAATTTCATTTTAAACAACACTCACAGTCTGAGATCACCTTAGTTATCCCCTGGTGGAGCTGGATGATTTGATAGAAGTGCACAAAGGAATTCAGCAAATGGGGGGGAAAACTGTGAGATCATTTTAGCCTGTGTTCTGTGAAAGAATATCTTAATATAATGAGCCTTCTTTTCAGTCTGCCCTGGTGGAGCATCAGCCCTCTCAGATAACCTCACACAAAGCAAATACTATTCGTCTGAAGTTACATTTGCTCCTTGTTATCACAACTTATGCCACTTAATTCATTATTCAACGACTTCACTTTCTTGTTTATTAGATGCAAGGTAGCCGCTTATCCCTATAGGCCATGTATGCAAAAGACTGCTTGTAATCCTGTCACTTCAAACCTCTCTAGACTTCTACATTGCTTCAGGAATTAGGAGGAAAGAAGCAAACAATTTAGATTTATTCCTGATGATATTAAATCTGTACATGATGAAAGAAATAAGAAATAAATGCCAACCCAAAATCTGTTTATTTGGAGAGTGGCTTCAGATACTCTGTTACATGCAAGCTTAGTAATTCACTCGCTTCTTATAATAAACAGCCCAAATTGTTTTTTCCATATTCAAGAGAAATATATTGAATGTGTTTGGCCTTTTTTCCCTATAGCCTATCTTAAAAGCCTTCATCACTACCCATCAACTATATTTCAAAGATGCCCTTCAACTATATTTTAAAGATATGTAGTACCTAGATAGGTACTTAAAATTATAGACTTGCTATGCTACAGTTCTTGGGTACCATTTTTTATTGAATGTCATGTTTAAAAATATTAAACATTTTAAATGTAGGTATTTAAATATTATTTTTGGTTGTTATCAGCAGGATGTGATAAATATATTCTGAATGATACAGTGTGACTTTGGACTCTGCACAATAAGCTACAATGGTCAGATATTATGATTTGATTTGGTAATCTTATGCTATTAAAATCATTAAAATGTAAATGAATTACTGAATTAAACACTTTCACTGTGCTCTTAGAGCAATTAATATTGTATAAAATTATCTGTATAATTATACAGTTATGTTTACATAAAACAAGCGGGAGAAGAGCTACAAACCAGAGGCTGAGTATAAAATATTTAGGGTTTGTGCTGAAGTCTTCTGACTCCGGAAACCTTAGTGGTTGTTGGAGTCCTGGTGCTTATATGACTGTAGCCTGTTCTAAAATGCTTTACTTATTTAAATGCTAAATAACTCCACACTTATTTTTCCAAATTCACATACATATAAAACACACATAATGTATTTTAAACTTTTGCTTTATTCAAAAACCTAAGAGGCAATTATTTTCTTCAATTAATTTACTTCACCAGCTAAGCATTTGGAATTCCATGTTAGTCCATCAACAAAAGCCACAGAGAACACTTGAGTGCAGTGCAGGACATACATCTATGCTGATGACAAAAGACTCAATGTCTTCAGAAGATAGGGAATCAATCTCATTTGTTGAATAGAGTTGTGACTACTAAAATAATATGTACAAAATTATTACAGCCATTCTAACAAAAGAAATACACTCAAAAACTCACAATCCCAGTGACTGTGAATATGATTGTAATTACTGCCATTCTTCCAAAGCATCACTCAGATTAATATAATGATGAACAAATTGATTCACCTGAATAATTAACCTTTACTGCAGTGTTACCTTAGGTACAGATGAACGGATTCTATTTAACTTAAGACATAAATCTAGCAGGAAAATCACATTCATTAAGAATACTGCACAAATCAATTATTTGCTGCCATTCTGAGGAACTAATATCAGTGATTAAGTTGTGCAGTATTTTTTAAAAACTTAAGTTCATCATTGGTACCCATTAAAGAAAAACAGAAAAACAGAGCAAAGTGATATTAACAAAGAGTATTAATAAAAATAAAACTTTATATGTAATTATAACTATATATACTATATAACTATATATATACATATAATGTTATTTATTATTGTACTACTCTTGGGTTCTTACATGTGGGAGATTTAAAAAAGTCACCCAGTGATTTTTTATAGTGCAACCGTATGCTAGATAAAGATATTTAAGCTGTCAGTATAAACTGCTTCTGTTTTCATTTTGCATTTAATTTCAATGCCAGACTCAAGGCATAAATTTTTCATCACCTGCAATGCTATGAATAAAAGATTAAAAAAAGAACTGAGAAGAAATTCTAACACATGCGGTGCATGCAGCACAATGTGCAGATGCAGTGTTCATAACTACATGTTTAATTTCTAGCTTTTCATCATCAGGAATGTGATTATTTGGGTTAATACATCATGGAGGTAATTTTTCAATATTTTATCTCTGCTGAATTCAAGTTCAGCCAGTTTGGGCCATAGAGGCCATTTGCTCCACTTGAAATCTGCAGCATATGCACTAAGATTTACATGCTTCTTGGTTAGTACTGCAGAGTTCTATTACACTCATATTTCTAGAGAGGGACTACTTTAATATTATATATTTTGTTTTAGTCCATGAAATATCATGTACATTAACCTTGCCTGGAAGTTCAAAGAACTAAGAATTACTAACATGGCCCTGCTTCATATCAGCTCCTCATTAAGCTTGCTTCATGTTCTCAGTGAAAAGATGTAATAAATCCCAAGAGGTGAAGATGTGAGCTCAATGTTAAGATGTGTGTGTATGTGTATGTGTGTATAATTATGTATATCATAACACACATGTATACGTACACAATAACATAAGGCTGTTTTCTGTAGCACAATTCATCTTCACATCTTATTACCCTTCTCAGCATTCAGACAAGAACATTTTCTAATTTTGGCCAATAAACTTTTGATAAGTAGAGATGTGCAGGCTCCCTCCTTAGCCTCGTCAGGACTAGCCTGGGTTTCTGAAATGATCTGAGCTGGCTAAAGTTGACAGGCTTGTTGAGACCAGCAGGAATTATTTACTCTAATGTGTAGCTTATTATCTTGGTCTGTAATTACTAAGCCCTATTTATGGCTCAATATTAACTATGAAATTTTGGGAATGTATAAGTTAAGTCACATTATGATATGTTATCATCAATTAGCTGATGATGCTAATGAAATCAAGGCCATTGTTCTACTTCTGGTCAGGCTAGTTAGATTTTTTTGTGGTCACACTGTTACCTCATCCTCCAAGGTTTTCTAAGTGCTACTGGTCACCATAATAATCAAATTAGAGAGTATAAGAGGAAAATTGCAAATTCATCTCCAATATCAGGCTGCAGAAGGCATAAGTACTATCTTTTGTGAGTACTAGACAAAATGAGACCCCCACTCATTGATAATGACAATAAGACAAACACCAGTATATCTTCCAAACATTAGTCTTCTTTAATTATATAGACTTGATAATATCTTTGGGGTGTTGGCAAGTTTGATTTAGATGAAAAGTTCAAAAGTGATAGGTTAAGTTACTTGCCTGAGGTCATACAAAATGTCAGGGAGATTTCCCAGGTTAGAATCCCAGTCATGTCTGTCTCTTCCTACTGGTACTGATGAGACAGCTCTCTGCTTCTATGGAAACAGCCTGAAGTCACAGTAATATTCCAATGTATTACCACATTATTTTTCATTTTGTTAGAGGACACAAAGGCAAAGTAACTCAAGGATTACAAATGTATCTCTCTTTAAGCAACAGACACAAATGTATGGGTATTTGCTTAACAGATAAATTAGGTGTCATGTTACACTTAATCTATGCTATTTCTTATTGTTATTAGTCAGTTTTTAGCATACCCTAACTTTCCAAGTAGACAGACAAAACAGGGGACATGTTCTGTGTCTTTGTAACCACAGTGGGCATTAGTAAATATATTTATTGGACAGTGGGATTGGAAGGGGATCAGGGACTATAAGGCTTCACATGCTATGGAATGGGAAAGAGGAGATGAGATAAGCATCAGCATTAGGCAGAAGTGGATTTGTGCTCAAGCAATGTTAGAATGGTGTATACTATGAAAAAAAGATTCAGAAGACCTACTAAAATATAGCATAGAGTCCAAACAAGGTGAATATTTACAAATATGATTTAATCAAGGAAAAGGAGAATGTCTAATAGCATTGGCCAACATGGGGCAACTATGGAAGATGGAGACTTCTATGTGTAACACGGTGCTGCTCTGTCAATGGAGACATAGTGTTGAAATAAGCTGCTCAGTGCCTTATAAGAGAAAAGCACTTAAAGTTGGTGGAGATCAAATGTACATTTCATTTATAGAATTATTATTTCTAAGATATTTTTAAAGATTTTGGTTTACTCATGCCTCAAGTGGCATAGAATTGATTTGCCTTGAACTTTTCAAAAATATGATAGTCTTGTAAAAATGTACATGTAGAAAACATTTCCCTCTCAAGGAACTGACTTAAATTTGAATCTATTGGAGAAGGGTGAGGTGAATTGTTGAAGTCTCTCTAAAATGAGG
Organism: Sigmodon hispidus; assembly: GCA_004025045.1. Classification (NCBI taxonomy): domain Eukaryota; kingdom Metazoa; phylum Chordata; class Mammalia; order Rodentia; family Cricetidae; genus Sigmodon; species Sigmodon hispidus. The sequence continues at coordinate 25,018 of PVIH01006640.1, forward strand.
ACCTGTTTTGGAAACAGGTCTTCACACCATTGGCACAAATTCAAGATCCAGTGTGCATGTTTCTTGGAGATAAATATCACAAGGTCTTTATTTTAACATAGTCACCTAGTTCCTATTCACATCTATCTACTGTTAAATCTTTAGGCATTGGAATCCCTCAGAGAATAACCATTTGAAGACTGTAGACTTGTCCTAGAAACTCCTATAGTGGTTCATGAGAATCACTATTATATATATGCATAAAATATTCCAAAAAATATTTTACAATATAGGAGTTCATTGCTCAACTGCTACAAGCTAGACAAAATAGAATTATTTAACGTTTACTCTCAGGTAAAACATAGCACTCAATTTCATGATGTTTATATTTATGGCATACTCTTAGAGATGTTTAATTTTTATGTTCTAATTTTGAATATAAAGTATTCACTCACTAATGGGTAAGTGCTTTATATTATTTGAGCTTTGATGATAATTTGCTTTCTTCAATATCCAACTTGTTCCAATTGCTCTTATGTAGAGGGTGGGAGAATATGCTTCTAATCATGAATTATTGGTGCTACACAACACTGTATTTTGCAGAGATGGCTTTTCTCTATGATATAAAGCCTAGGAGGCACCAAGGTCCATAAACCACCCAGAAATAAGTCCAAAGTTGATATATATGTCAATGTTCTTGTCCTAGAATGTTTAGAACTTCAAAAGAATTATTGTTGCCAAGAACAGGTAGGAACCAATACTCAGGTCTTCAGCTTATATTCACTTGCAAGAAGTTCATAATCATTGTTGTGTAATGATTTAAAATCTGTCTAGCTCAACTTAATCACTGCATAAATCTGTGGGATACTCAAATAAATGGAAAAGTGTTGTATTTTCTTATCAAAAGAGAAAAGAAAGAGACACATGGGGAGAGATTATGACGGGAAGTTAAATATTTGTCTTTCCTTGAAATGTAAGATATAAACAAATCTACTTTCTAAGAGAAATTTAATGGAGTTCTTCCTAGACATAGTGTGCTAGTCTAGAAGACTTAATATCCTTTCTGGGTTTAAGATCTCTTTATCATGCACTTCTAGGAGATATCAAATAATTACTTTCATTCAGGCTGTCAATCAAATGCATCACTTAAAACACGGGCTATGCTTTGCTAGACTGTCTTTTTAAGAAAATGTTTGAAGCAAATTGATCTGAACAGCCACACAATACATATGCTGGGGTAATATATCAGCAAATCTGTGCTTCTTAGGATGGTGCCAGAATTCTTTAAATTCTCAAAAACAATTTAGTATTGTCCAAAATCTTTGAAAGAAATGTTCTTTATTCTTAGTTGTGTTAATTGCTAAAATTTTTAAAAAAGTAAGATTTGATGTATTTCTTGGCACATCTAAGATAATTTTTTTAAAATGTAAGCTACTACCTGTCCTAGGTTCTTGCAAACACAATTGCTAGGAAAGAGCTCTGGGAATATGGAGGATAGCAAATATAAAGTTAACTCACAATCCTGCAAACTTGGAGAATCTGAAAGAATGGAGTAAACTCTGCAGTTTGGGCAAGGTGGTATGTGATCCTCTTGTTCTGATGATGCTAGAATAATACATTTGTAGTCATGAAAAGAATTATTTGCAAGAATGAAACAGAGCATTTAGGGAGTCAGTTCAAAATTATAGTCTCAATAAATGGAAGCAATGAGAGCATATATGTGCTATTATAAAGCTGCTTATATTATTATTATTTTAAAAATTGGTGCTAACTTCAATGGCTATTGATAAGTAAGGTTGGCATATTTTAAAGGTCATGCTCTTACAGAAAGTAATTTAATATGCTGTTCTGAACAATTGGTCCAGAAATTGGTCTAGAAAATAGATTTGGACTTCACTAACAAAACCCCCTTTTCAATGTAAATGGATAAGGGGAGGTATTGGTGGAAATTATAAATGGTTTATAGAAGTGGGGGTGGCTTGGTTGATTTTTTTTTTAATAACAAAAGCCAAGAAGATGCTCTGTTCCCATCACCTTTCTGTCAAATTCCTGTTTTTTCATCCAGTCTGAAGGTGGAAGTTGAAATATTGTCTTCAGTTCTACAGAACACCTTGTCAAGCACTAATTGAACATCTGGCCATTTGGAAAACAAATTCAGGTCCTAAAGGACTGCTAACACTGGGAATTTTTGCTTTGAGTTCTGTTCTAACCAAACAACATTAGGACTATTTTTCAAACAACAAGTTTGAAACAAACCAAGTACATACAAGCACAGAACTAAATGCAAACATAAAGTAAACTATTATTTTTCTACTGACAATGCTTCATAAGCAATAGTCTGCACATATTTTAAGACCTGGATTACTAAAAGGTAGAGTACTATGATGCTATAAAACAGTTATCAAAATTTTATTGATGAATTAATGATAATGTTTCTTAGTTATTTCAGGTGTAGAAAGATTGACATAACTCTATAGTGCCCTATATGGCAGAACTGCTAGAGGAAGGCCGTGATGATGTAATGAACACAAGGTCCTGCTAACATGTTGGTATAATCTGAATTTCTCAAGACAGGTAGCCCTGAGTATGCTGGTATGTTATATTAACTCAATTGTTATTTAAGGTGAAAATGATGAATACAAGTGTAATTTCAGTAATCATTTCATTCAAACATTTGCATTAACTATTCCCACTTGTTCAACTCTGGAGAATAACTTTCAACTTCATTAGGTATCTAAATAATTTCATTTGAGGCGTATGTAAAGATTTTAAAAGAGAATTCCTACACATACAGAACTCTTACTTGGGATTTCTCCTACTTCATATGTACCAACCAATTTAAATTATTAGGAGTGGAATAGCTTTTGATTTGAAGTCTTCATCTTATGATAACTTCACCTTAACAAGAAGCTTGTCTCTATTTCTTTACAATACTTTTGCAATGCTTCAAATTCAAGATTTATACATTTAATGAGCTAAAATGATTATTTTCTTAAGTTATTTGTAAGTCTGTAGACAATACTCAGATAAGATATATTTTAGATGTCCTTAGAAACAATGTGAAATAAATCATGAGTCATATACTTCCAAACCTAAAGTTTCAGGTGATTAAATATTTTCACTATTTCTAATGCTGATCCATCTAATGCTTTCCAATATGTAGTATATCAACAGACATAGCTCCATAGCTTTAATACTGTCTTTTGAAGTTTTAAATGCATAAAAAGTTACTTTTAAATACACTTTTTGTAAATTTATTCATTTAAGTGACCTCCCAGGATATGGAAAACATTAAAATTAAGGATAAGATTCTATGTCAATTAGGTTTTTTTTTATAAAAAAAGCTTTCTGATGACTTTAGCCTATGTTAATATGATTTATATAATCCTTAAAATCTATCACATATCATATCATTTATGATTAAGTAGCAGCATTACTTTTATTTTTAAGTAGGTATTCATTTGATGTCACTCATCATACATGCTAATTATGCTATCAGTGTGCTTCAATGTCCTAATTTGTCCCTGTGATTTATAATTAGTTAGAGTTGAAGTTTAATATAAAGTAATTTGAAGCTTATAAGAATTGTTTTCCTGTGATACATAAATGTCTGTAGATATAAAACTCAAAGATTTTCTTTCTTTCATAATCTACTATAATATGGTTACAAGTGCATTGAAATTCATCTTGTTAGAATGGTAGTAATATATCCCACCAGGACTACTGTTCCTAGTAGCAATTTAAAATAATTATTGTGAGACTTGATGCTAGACATCAGGTTTGCAATAGAATTACAATGAGGGAAGTGTATTAGAGACAAAACATTGCCGCAAGAAAACTTCATAATGGCACAATTTGGAACTAAGCCTCAATTTTACAGTAATAGATTCTCTTTATGATGGCACAAAGGAGTGAATGCACTTAGCAAATTTAAATCTATTATTAGTCACACTTTGTGGATTGCAGTGCAAAACGAAGGAAAGAAATTAGCTTCATAGTATGTTCTTCTATAGAGCAGGTTCCAGTGAGAGCAGTCTCACATGAAATCCCCCTGCTGTAGTTATGAAGCCCTGTCAGTCTTCATAACAGCAGGGGGCTGTGCAGGTTCAGAAGTCTCTCCAAAAACAGTTATAGAGGTCTCCAATTTTAAATTATAAGTTGCTGAAGTTAGGACACATTCAACGTTGGTTCCTTTCTTATTTAGAGAAATATAGTGTAGATCAAGAAAGGTATAATTAATGTATTTTCTGCTGCTAACTGCAAATCTTACTTCTTGAATGAAGAGGTTGTCTGTGGTTCACATTAGTACCACACCAGTGATGGAGGGGAAGCAGCAGGGTAGCTCAGTGAGATGCAGGACACATCTAAAGGGGCTGCAATTACCAGCTTGGCAGAGGAAGCCAACAGAAAGAAAGAAAAATTTACAAGACTATGCTTCCATTTTCCACTTAATTAGAAAGTTACATATTAGTTTTACTTATGATCCATTTCTTCACCTCATGTTAAAATGTCCAGTAGAATATTTTACAATGAATTTGATTATAATATAACAAGTAATATTTTGATCTTAAATTTTCCAAATACACACTATAGTTGTCATCCTTAATATTAAAGTTTTTTAATTTTATTTTATTTAAAAGTTTTTTTTTTAAATGTACATACTAACTACAATTTCCTCTCCCCTCCTCCCACTCATTCCCCTAGCTGACCTGTGCCCCAATCCCCTATCCACTCCTCAGAAAGTTACAGTAAGGCCTTCCCTGGGGAGCCAACAAAGTCTGGCATATCAAATTGAGGCAAGACCAAGTCCCTACCCCATGTATCAAGGCTGGACAAAGTATCCCTTCTATAGTGAATGGGCTCCCAAAAGCCAGTTTATGTATTAGGAATAAATCTTGGTCCCACTGCCAGAAGCCTCGCAAACTGCCCAAGCCACACAACTATAATCCACATTTAGAGGGTCTACTTTGGTCCCATGTAGGTTTTCCAGCTGTTAGTCCAGAGTCAGTGAGCTCCCAGCACCTGAGGTCAGCTGTCTTTGTGGACTTCCCCTTTGCTCTTACAATCCTTTCTCCCTTTCTTCGACTGGACTGGGAGCTGTGTCCAGTGTTTAGGAGTAGGATCTCTGCATCTGCTTCCATCAGTTGCTGGATGAAGGTTATATCATGACAATTAGGGTGGTCATCAATTTGATTACAGGAGATGGTCAGTTTAGGCACTCTCTCCACTCTCCACTATTGCTAGGAGTATTAACTATGGTCATCCTTGTGGATTCCTGGAAGTTTGCTTGGCATGAGGCTTCTCCCTAACCTCAAAATGGCTCCCTCTATCAAGATGTCTCTTTCTTTGCTCTCCCTTTCTGCCCCTTCTCCAACTTGTTTATGTCCCCTTCCCAACTTTTCTTACCAGTTTACTTAGGAGGTCTTATCTATTTCCCCTTCTCTGGGGATACTTGGATGTTTCTCTTGGGTTCTTAGGTTCCTCCTTATTTGCTTGCTCACTTCTCCGTGGTTATGGACTGTAGCCTCGTTATCCTTTGCTTTATGTCAAATATCTACTTATGAGTAAGTACATACTGTGTTTTTCTTTCTGGGTCTGAGTTATTTCACAGGATGGGTTTTTGTTGTTGTTGATTTCCTAGTTCCATCTATTTGCCTGGAAATTTCAAGATGTCGTTTTTTTCCTGCTGAGTAGTACTCCATTTGTGTAAATGTGCCACATATTTTTAAATTCATTTTTCAGTTAAGGGGCATGTAGATTGTCTCTGGGTTCTAAATATTATAAATAATGCTGCTATGCCCAAGAGTGGTATGGACGGATCATGAGGTAGATTGATTGCAGTTTTCTGAGAAACTGCCATATTTATTTACAAAGTGGCTGTACAAGTTTACACTCCCACCAACAATGGAGGAGTGTTCCCCTTACTCTACATTCCCTCCAGCATAAACTGTCATCAGTGTTTTTGATCTTAGCCATTCTGACAGGTGCAAAATGGGTTCTCAGAGTTGTTTTAATTTGCATTTCCCTGATGGTTGAGCAATGCTTTAGTGTCTTTTGGCCATTTGAGATTCTTTTATTTAAATTATCTGAATCTCATTTTTATTTGAATTATTGGTATTTTGGTGTCTATTTTTCCGAATTCTTTAGATATTTTAGAGGTCATTCCTCTGTCATATGGAGGGTTGGTGTAGATCTTTTCCCATCCTGTAGGCTGTTGTTTTGTCTAAATGACTATGTCCTTGGCCTTACAGAAGATTCTCAGTTTCAGGAGGTCCCAGTTATTACTTCTCTGAGTGTCTACGCTACTGGTATTATATTTGAATGACAATCCATTCAAGGCTATTTCCTACTTTCTCTTCTATCAGGATCAGTGTAACTGGATTTATGTTAAGATACACCTGGACTTGAGTTTTGTGCAGGCTGATGGATAAGGATCTGTTTGTATTCTTCTACATACCACCATCCAGTTATTTCAGTACCATTTGTTGAAGATGCTTTCTTTTTTTCATTTGTATTTTTGGCTTCTTTGAAAAAAAATCAGGTTGTGTTGATTAATGTCAAGGTCTTCAATTTGATTCTATTGATCCATGTGTCTGTTTTTATGCCACTATCATGATGTTTTCATTACTATAGATCTATAGTGTATCTGAATAGTATAGTATATAGTATAGTATAGTATAACATCAGGTGTTGTGATGCCTCCCAAGGTTTTCTGTTGAGCAAAATTGATTTGGAAATTCTGGCTTTCTTGTTATTCCATATGAAATTAAGTATTATTCTTTCAAGGTCTGTGAAAAAAATGTCTTGGGATTTTAATGGGGATTGCATTGAATCTGTAGATTGCTTTAGGTAAGATTACCATTTTTACTATGTTGATCCTATCTATTTAGAAGCATGGGAGATATTTCCATTTTCTGATATCTTCTTTAATTTCTTTCCTCAATAACTTAAAGTTGTTGTCATATAGGTCTTTCATTTTTTTTTTTTTTTGGTTAGGATTATGTTAAGATTCTGTTCTAGCCTCATGTCCTGCCCTGAGTTCTGATGTCAAGACCCATTTAAGTATTCCCACCACCAACTCTCTTGTTTCTTTCCTCCTGGGAGAGCTCTTTCCCTCTCTCCTTTTCTCTCTTTCTATCTGTCTTTATTTATCTCTTTAATAATAATAAGGTCCTTCTCTGTAGTAGCAATCTAAGTGTCTCTTTCCATTCCCACCTTGCCTCACTCATCCATGGGGCATGAGACCTCTCTATTCATAGACATCTGTCAGCTATACCATGTAAATGAGTTATCATATCATACCAGATCAAACATGATCCCAACAGTTACCCCAGATATTTTCTGTTCTTTGTAGCTTATTGTAAAGAGGGATGTTTTCCTGATTTCTTTTTCAGTCTGTTTATCTTTTGTGTATAAAAGCACCATTGGGTTATTTTGTTTGTTTTGTTAATCTTGTATCCTGATACATTGCTGAAGACATTTATCAGCTGTAGGAGTGCCCTGGTAAAATTCTTGGGGTCACTTCCAATTTCTATCTCCTTGGTTTCCTTATGTTATCTTACTGTTCTAGCTAGAACTTTGAGTACTATATTGAGCAGGTATGGAGAAAACAAATAGCCTTGTCTTGCTCCTGATTTTAGTGGGATTGCTTTGAGTTTCTCTCCATTTAGTTTGATGTTGGCAATCAGCTTGCTGTTTATCACCTTTATTATGTTTAGGGTTAGGGTTCCTTGTATCTCTGATCTCTCCAAGATCTTTATCGTGAAGGGCTTTGAGATTTTTGTCAAAGACTTTTTCATCATCTAATGAGATGAGATGATCACGTGTTTTTTTTTTTTTCCATTCAGGTTGTTTATATGGTGAATGACATTGACAGATTTTCATATGCTGAACCATTCATCTCTGGGATGAAGCCTACATGATCATGGTGAGTGTTTTGGGTTTATTTTGTTGTTTGTTTTTGATGTGTTCTTGGATTCAATTTGCCAGTATTTTACTGAGTATTTTTGCATCAATGTTCATGAGGGATATTGGTGTGTAATCCTCTTTGTTGCGTCTTTGTGTGGTTTAGGTGTCAAGGTAGACTCATAAAAAGTTTGACAATGTTCCTTCTATTTCTATAGTGTATAACAATTTGAGGAGTATTGGTATTAGTTCTTCTTAAAATTTTGGTAGAATTCTGCCATCTGGCCTGGGCTGAGAAGTTGTGAGGTAGAGGTTAAAGAACCTCAGAAGTTTTGCGACCATCTAGCATGGTAAATGTAGCTGTGAATAATGGAGGTTGTTCTCTGACCTTCACATTATGTGTCCTGGCATGTGCATATACCCATACAAACATACACACACCACACACACACATACACACACAACACACACACAGACAGAAAGTTTTTTCTGAAAGTTTTACACAACACTTAAGTAATGCTCACAGGAGTTGCTTTTAGGGAGGCTTACTGTGCTATTTCATGGGCCAGTTTTTAATCATTAAAAATAGTTAGCTATAAACTTAGAAAGACTGACATTTTGTTCTTGCTTTAAAACTTCAGTAGCTTTTAATTACCATTAGGCAAACATTCATGTGAGGTAAAGTTTTTGAGGCTGGTGACACTATGCTCTAGACTCAGTGACATTTTTTCCTCACTCCCCTGTCTCTCAGATCACATCTCTGGTCACAACAAACTCATTCATGTTTTCAAATGCTTTTTGAATCATTTCTTCCATGGTCTTCACTCTTGCCTGCCTAATGTCTCTTCCCCAAAGAGTTATCTGACCTCTATGTCTCTTACTACACCACGGATAGTGTTTAGAGAAAAGACTACATACTTCTCATTATAATTATCACACCATGGCTAATAGAATGGCAAATGTATGTTATGTGCCTTATCTAGTCTTTAACAACTGGTGCATATGAACAGAAGAAACTCAGAGGTCACTATTTGGATGAAACATGACAAACACTTTGAAAGTAAAAGAGAAGGTAATTGCTGCGCTAAAAGTAGATAAGTGGAGATGAACACTCAAGCTCAAAGGAGCTTAATTCTAAGAAAAATGACAAGTGAATATTTGAAATATAATCAACAGGTTCACACAAGATATGGAAAATGGCCATGATCATATTGATAAGACTGTCTTACTGAATGTCAGTCTCGGCATTTGATTTTTACTTAAGCAAGACTAGTGAAGTAGGAACTGAGATTCTTGTAAGCAGGGCAGGGTGGTTTAGAATCTCAACACAGCTGCTTTTTTGTTTGTTTGTTCATTTCTGTGTCCTAAAGAATATAGCTTTCATACTCCTGGAATTTAAGGTCAGCTTCACCCCAGACCCAGTGTGGTCTTATTACACTCAGCAGAAATGGATCTTCAAGGAGCAGACTAGACGAAGGGTGCCATTGACCTTTATAGATCATAAGCAGAAGCCTTACTGCTGAAATACACAAAGGACCCACAACTGATAAAGTTTTAAAGAATGTTTTGAGGGACTCCAGAGATTGTCAAAGAAACACAAAAAGTGAAATACTAAATCACAGAGAATAAGGCATAAAAGACCTTTCTCATCTAGCTGCAGCAACACTAACAGGCTGAAGTTGATGTTTTACTTGCAATTGCAATACCCAAGTATGGTGATATATTTTATATTTAATAAAACCAGTCTGAATATCCAAGAACAGATCTACCTATAGTCAAGCCACTGAGCGTCAGAGAATGATAACTCATGCCTTTAATTCCACCATGGGAAAGACCAAGTGGTAGCCTATGCCTTCAATTTTATAACTCCAGAGACAGTGATCTTTCTGTGTTTCTGTGATTTCAGGTCCTAACTACCAAACAGTAATATCTCACACCTTTAATCTTACCTCTAGAAATAGGATGCAGTGTTGAACCCAGAAGTGAAACAATTGAGCAAAGAAGGTATCTAAGGCATGCATAGGAAGACAGAGATTTATTCTGGAGAAGTGACAAGGAGCCAGGCTGATGAATCTGGAAGATTACTTTTACCCTGAGAAGTTGGCCAGGTGAGATTTGACTGTGATCTGTTTTCTCTCTCTGATACTCCAGCCTTTTTCCCAATATTTGGCTCTTAGTTTTCATTAAATACAAACTAGAATTCATGTTTCATTTGGCACCCAATGTGGGGCACAAACCCATGACCCTGAGATAAAGAGTCACATGCTCTACTGACCAAGCTCGCTAAATTTTCATTAAACAGAATTCATGTTTCACCCAAGTTCTCATTCTGACTATTAAGTGATCTGTCTGCCTATACCTTTCACTATATCTCCATAGCTATCTAGTGACTGTAAGCCTATCATTTGCTTTCTGAAGAATTGTTACTTTGGTTTTTCTCAACTTAAATAACCATTTTCCCTTCATATCTGTCAACAAAAGATTCTTGTGCCTTGGCATGGTCTTCTCTTTATAACCCATCTGCTCTCCCCATTGGAGAGCATTTCTACCCATTTTTTCAATAGTCATGAACACTAATCACTCCTAAATTTAGGTTTTTATCCCAACTTTTATAGTAGAAAACTCAACATGTCCCAAAGCAGATGTGCCTTTCCCCAGATGGAGAACTTTTTCCCCCAATATGTCTCATTTTGGTAATGCCTTCACCTTGATATCAGAGGATCAAAATAAAGTGATCACAGATTTTTTTTTCTCCACAGTGGCTATCCATAGCTTACCAATGCTATCAAAGTGTTCAAAATTGTTTGCTCTCTCCTCACACCTATTGCACATTGCATGCTTCTGCATCTCTGGCTGGGGAAGTTCATTTGCATAATTTCTTTTGCAGGCCTATGTTATCTGTATATTAGCACCATCTTCTGATATGGTAGGATAGCCTTTGGTAAGAATTCTGTACTGAGTTTGCAGGCCATCAGGTGTGCATATTAGTTCTGCCTAAATCCAAATAAGGTTTCCAATCTTGTAACTGCATTTTGCACATTTCCTACCTTTTACTGCAATGAAACACTCTCTGTTTTCAAACAGTGCCAAGTTTCCCCCACACTTCTGTATCTTTGCCAATGCAATTTCCTCAGTGCAGCACATGCCTCTTCCCCTCCCATCTGGCCAGCTTTGATTACCTTTTTCATTCAATCTTACAAAGTCATCTCTTGCTTGTGAACTATTTTCTCTGTTCTCACACTGAATTAAGTTTCCTGCTAATCTGCATTCTGAAAGTACATTAAATACATATATAACAACAACATACTATAATGTGTCACAGAGTATATAACTATTAAGTATTTGGTTTACTTTTTCTTAGACATGAGTACAGTGTGATTATCATTTTACAAAAAGCTGACAGTATGTATTGCCTGTATTCAATTCAAATATTTAAGTAAAGAAAGATTTCTAGAATGTTTGTATCTGCTATCAAAAAATTGACCGGTTCATAATATTTAAATATACTTCTTAGACCAGTGGTAGTATTAAAACTATTACTTTAGAATTATTTAATAGAAGGAATTAGTATTTAAAGATCTGTTAAAAGTTGGCTAATAATAAACAAATTGTCACAAGCTGAAGAATCCTTGAGTGGATACATAAAGAATAGCTGAAGTTCTGGGTTAACTTTATTGACAAGGACTAAGGTCTCATAAGTGGCAAAGCCTACCTTTAGTCCAAGTATGAATATGACAGTGTATGCAAGTGTGAGTACTTATTAATGATTGACCAAGGTGTGTAAAACCTGGCTTTTCTGGGGTGACTACAAGGCTCCCACAGGGCTCCCCACTGCACTAGCTAACTCCTCTTCCTGTACATAGAAACTTGCAGAGCTTCCTGGTTATGGAAGTACTTGGTGCTATGACAGTAGATTGAGCACAGCCCACTGGCTCCCAGCTTCACTGTACTTGTGCCTGTGTATCTGTCCTTTGTTCATTCCCTTGGTGTCCCAGTCAGGTCAATCTTCAAGCACCTAAGAAAGAACACTAAGTCAATAAGACATTTGAAGGGCACTGTGTACTTCTAGATTCCATATCACAATGTTGAAAAATTACTACCTTAGGTAGCTGACTGTTGACCTTCACCTCTCCTTCTGCTTCCCAGTCCCAATTCCCCCAGTCTCACCCCCAACTCCATAGCAGAGCATCAACTGAAGCCTTCCTTTGCTCTCTGACCCCATCCTCAATAGATCACAAAGATCTCTAACCTTTCTTCTTCAAACTCATCCTAGTATCCCTGCCTCCAACACCAGCAGGTATTCCCTGGGAACACATCAGCTGAGCAGGCCAGGGGAAAAGATGAGCTAACCGACAACTGTCATTACTTTGTCTTCTTCTACAAACCCAATCTCCCAGTCTTTTTGCTATCTCTGCGACAGAACATCAGCATGGCAGCCTCCTTCCCATCTGCCCACATTCCCTGTAGATCCCACAGGCCTCCCTCTCCCACTTTCCCTAGCCCTAGTTGTTGCTTTATCTCAACCTCTAACTCCAGCAGGCCATGGCCTCACAGACCACTCTTGCCAGGAAAGCAGGTAGACTGTTTGTAGCTCTTTGTTTTTACTTCTGCTCCTCTAGATCAGTGGTTCTCAATCTTCTTAATGCTTTGATTTTTCAATATATGTTCCTCATATTGTGGTGACCCCCCTTAACCATTACATTATTTTGTTGTTACCTCATAACTGTAATTTTCCTATTTAAGACGAATCATAATATAAATATATAATATGTGAACCATGTGAAAGAGTTGTTCAGCTTCAAAGAGGTCCCAAACCACAGGTTGAGAAAGGCTGTTATAGAACCACAGCCCTTTTGGGGTGACCTCTCTTCACTGTCTCCTCCATTCAAAGGAGACAAAATAAGCAGATTTTTGTTGAACACTCTGCTCTCTCACCTCCTGTGAACCCCTTCAAACCTCATCCTGTCCCTGTTCCTGTGTCACCTCCCTGGGCCTAGAAACACATTTTTCCTCAGACTCCCAGTAGATATGTTTTAGGTCCAAAGAAAATTTCCAATCAGGCACCACACAGCCATCACAATCTCTGAAAATCCAGATTAGAAACAGAAACAAATGAACAATAACTCACCCCAAAAAGACAATTCAGCACCTGGACTTATAACTATACCTGTGCCAGATGCCTAGATGCCAGTGTAATAACCCAATCAACAACAGCCAGGGCAATATGTCTCCATTAGAGTCCAGCTATTCTACCACAGCAGACCTCAACAGAGCTAAAACACAAGAATAAGACCTCAAAACAGTCTGTAGGAAGACTATAGGTCCTTAAAAAGAAATTTAATAAATTCTTTAAGATAATCCAGAAAGATACACAGTGGAAAGAAATTAATAAAACTGTAAAGACCTGAAAATGGAAATAGAATAAATAAAAAAAAAAACACAAACTGATAGAATTCTGGAAGTAAAATTCAGGAAATCAAAAAGAAAGTATAGAGGTAAGCTTCACTAACAGAATAAAAAAGATGAAAGGGGGAATCCCAGGCACTGAAGACAAGATAGAAGAAATGGATACACCAGTCAAAGAAAATGTTAAATGGGAAAAACAAAATAAAATAAATAAACTTCGGACAGTGAGCTTCCAAGAAATCTGGAATAGGAGGATAATAGGAATAAGATTAGAATCCTCACTCAAAGGCCCAGAAAATATTTACCTTTTTATTATATATTTTATATAAGCCTTTGTAAAAACATATCCACCACTGTTTCTCCTTCCTCACCTCTTCCCAGTCATGCCCCAGCTTTCCCCCACCCCATTTCCCCATCCATTCTTCAGAGAAGGTAAGGATTCCCAAAGTGAGTCAATGTATTCTGGCATATCCAATGGAGGTAGGACATAGGGCCTCTTCTAACATCAGGACTGAACAAGGTGTTTCTCTGTAATGGGCTCCAAGAAGCCAGCTCATGCACTAGGAATAAATTCTGGTCCTACTGCCAGAAGGCACATAAACTGCCCACAATATTCAACACTCATGCACATTCAGAGGGCCTCGTTTAGTCCCATGGAGGTTCCCCACCTATAAGCTTAGAGTCATTGAGCTCCCAATGGCTCAGGTCTCTGTGAGTTTCCCCATCATAATCTTGACTCCTTAGTTCATATAATTTCTCCTCCCTCTCTTTAATTGGACTAGGAGCTCGACTTAGTGCTTAGTGGATCTCTGCATCCACCCTCTTTCATCAGTTGCTGGATGAAATTATATGATGACAATTAGATTACAGGGAAAGCTCAGTTCAGGCACCCTCTCCACTATTGCTTGGAGACTTAACTGGAGTCATTTTTGTGGGTTCTTGGGTATTTCCCTAGCATCAGATTTCTTTCTAACCCTACAATGGCTCTCTCTATCACAGTGGAGCATTACTCAACAGAAAAAAAAATATGACATCCTGAAATTTGCAGGCAAATGGATGCAAATAGAAGAAATTATCCTGAGTAAGGTAACACAGACCCCAAAAGACAAACCTGGTATGTATTCACTCATAACTGGATTTTAGATGTAAAGCAAAGGATAACCAGGCTTCAATTCCCTGTGCAACTAGGTAACAAAGAAGAACATAAGAAAGGCATCCATGGACCCTCCTGAGTAAATTTGGACTATATAGGGAAGTGGGTAAGGGGAGGTGGGAAGAGAACATGAGGGAATGAGATAGTTGAGTTGGGGGAGGGACACACAGAGAGAACAATGAAATAGATACCCAGAAAATATTTACAACTTATGCTCCTAACTTAAAGAAGGTGATGTACAAGAAGCATTCAGACACCAAACAGACCAGAAAAGAAGGTTCCCATAGCACAAAATAACCAAAAAACTAAACATAGAGAACAAAGAAAGAATATTAAAAGTTGCAAGGAAAAAAGTAACATATAAAGACAAACCTATTAGAATTATACCTGACTTCTTAATGGAGACTCTAAAAGCCAGAAGGGCCCAGATAGATAAGCTTCAGATTCTAAGAGACTACCATACACAACAAAATTTCCAATCATCACAAATTAAGAAAATAAGGTATTTTATGAGAAAGTCAAATTTAAGCACAACAGAAGATGTGAAAGCAAAATACCAAGTGAAAGAGGTTAACTACACTCGTTAAAACAAGGGAATAAATAATCTTAGACTAGCAAAATCAAAAGAAGGAAAGCATACATCCTCCCTACCACATGCACAACCACCACTGCCACTACAACCACTGTCAAATTAACAGGATCCAACAATTAGTGGTCACTGATTTTTCTCAATATCAATGGTCTCAATTCCTTGATAAAAAGACAGAGAAAAACGAAATGGATGTGAAACCTTCTGCTGCACCTAAGAAACATTCCACAATATCAAAGATAGATATTACCTCAGGGAAAAGTATTAGAAAAATGATATAGGCATTATAATAATCATCCAAGTAGATTTCAAATGAGAACTAGCCAGAAGAGATAGGAAAGGACACTACATATACATTAAAAAAAAATCTACCAAGATGACATTTTAGTTCCTAACATCTATACTCCAAACACAAGGGCAACCAAGTTTGTAAAAGAAACACTACTACAGCTTAAATCACATAAATATTGACGCTCAAACATTGATACTGGGAGAACTGTATTACCCAGTCTTACCAATGGGCAGGTCATCCAAACAAAAACTAGACAGAGAACTACTGGACTTAACAGACAATATCAACCAAAAGGATCTAACAGACATTTACAGAAATATCACTAAAGGGTAAGCCACATGTTAACCCTCAGATATTGAGTGTGGAAGATTCAACAGCCCACTCTGACCAACAGACAGGGCAGGGAGTCAAAAATCAAATAAGAAAATACTGAAGATTACAGATATTATAAGTCAATTGGACTCACCAAATGTATAGAACATTTTACAAAAACACAAAAAGTATACCTTCTTCTTTGCACCTTATGGAACTTTCTCAAAAATTTGTCCACATACTAATACATAAAGCAAGTCTCAACAAATACAAGAAAATTGAAATAACTGCCTGTATTCTACCAGACCATGACAGATTAAAACCATCTATTATCAACAACAGAAACCTTACAAACTCATGGACACTTGGATAATTCTTTACTGACTGAAAAAATGGACCAAGACAAAAATTAATTAAAGGTTTTCTAGACTTGAATGAAAATGTATATACGACATATCCAAATTGATGACACATAACAAAAACAGTTCCAAGAATCAAGTTCATAATATTCAGTGTCTACATATAAAAACTGGAGTTATTTCATGCTCACAACTTATCAGTACACCTGAAAGCTCTAGAACAAAAGAAAAAATCATACCCAAGAGGAGAAGACCACGAGAAGTTATAAAAATGAAAACTGACATCAATAAAATAGAAACAGAACAATACAAAGAATCAATGTAATAAACAGTTGGTTCTTGGAGAAATCCAGTAAGATTGACAAACCCTTAGCCATATTAAGTAATAGGCAAAGAGGGTAAAAATCAAAATTCACAAAATTAAGGATTAAAAATGGAACAAAACAAACACCAAGAAATCTAAAGAATTATGGGAACATACTTTATATACCTGTACTCCACTAAATTGGAAAATCTAACACAAGTCTTCAAAGACCTTGAAATGATAATTCTCAAATTTACATGGAGAAGGCAAAAAACATAAGGTAGGAAAATCAGTCCTGAACAATAATAGAACTGTTGAATCTCCCATTGTTCCTGATTTCAAGTTGTACTACAGAGGTATAGTAATAATAAAAGCATAGTTTTGGCATAAAAATTGACATACTCTTCAATAGAATCAAATTGATGACATGGGCACTGCTGAGCACTTAATTTTTAATAAAGAAGCGAGAAACACACTGGAATAAACAGCATCTTCAACAAATGATATTGGACAAATTGGATATCCTCATGTAAAAGAATGCAAATAAATCTATACTTATGACCCTGTGCAAAACTCAAGTCCAAATGGATCAAAGACCTCAATATAAAACCAGATATATAACCTAATAGAAAAGAAAGTGGGGAATAGTCTTGAACTCACCAGCCCAGGAGAAGACTCTCTGAACAGATAGCACAGGCACTAAGATCAACAATAAATAATCATTGATAAATGGGACATCATAAAACTGAAAATCTCCTGTAAGACAAAGAACACTGTCATTTGGAAACTCAAATGGCTAAGAAACACTAATGTTCAACATCCTTAGCCACCAAGGAAATTTCAAATGCAATTTGACATTCTATCTTATACTTGTCAGAATGGCTAAAATCAGTAACACAAGTGACAGATCATGCTTTTCAGGTTGTGAAAAGGGAAATATTGCTTGTTGAAATATGAACTTGTACAACTGCAATGGAAATCAATATGGTAGTTCCACTGAAAGATGGGCATCTATATACCTCAAGATCCAGGTATATTTTTGAGCAAATACCCAAAGAACAATTCAGCCCACTACCTTGACACTTGTTCAATCATGTTCATTGTTGCTCTATTCATGATAGCCAGAAACTGGAAATACCTTGATGTTCCTCAACAGAAGAGTGAATAAACAAAGTATGGTACATTTACACAACGGAATATTTCTTAGCTGTTAAAAGAATGACATCATAAAATTTGCAGACAAATGGATAGAACTAGATAAAAGTCATCCTCAGTGAGGTAAACCTGATACCAAAAGATAAAAATGGTATGTATTCACTTATATATGGATGTTTATCCATTAAATAAACAATAAGCAACCTAGAATCTATAGACCCAGAGAGGTTAGGTATAGAGGAAGAATCTAAAATGTACACATTCCTCTCCCTGAGAGGAGGAAATAAAATAGATTTTTATGGGTAAACTGGGGATGGGAGAAAGGGAGGATCAGATGGGGAGGGGGAGGGGAGATAGAGTTGTGGGATAGAGAGGGAGGGAATACTGGGAGAGACAACTTGAATTGAGGAGCATTTGGGGGTTGATATAAAAACTTAGTTCAGTAGAAACTTCCTAAAATATATAAACAAAATCCTAATGAGGTCTCCTAATAATGGGGAAATGGTGTCCCAACTGGACATTGCTTGTTACCCAATGAGTCTTCTAGTAGTAGGACTGGGTCATATTCCATTGAGTTGCTGGCAAAGGGGATCCCATGAAAAATCCCAATCAGTCCAGGATGTTGCCAAGATAATTGGTTGCTCCCTGAAAACTGACAGTGAGGCCCTATTGCCAAGGACAAAACCCATATAACTCACTAGACATGGAGAAGTGGAGTTGGTGCCTATATGGAGCCTTCACCCCTATGATCTAGTATCTTTGGTATGGGAAGTTATTCTGAAGGCTATTAAAATAGAAACAAACTCCAACCCAGCCACAAAACCCTTGATTTACAATAGATTCCTGACTGAAAAATATGCTATGGCAATGGTGACACAAAGCTGTGGGAGTAGGCAATTAATGTCTTATTTGACACAAGGTACAGGCTACAACACAGAACTCATTTTTGGGTAACCAAAAACCAGAGACTAGATATCTAGAGACCTAGGGTATAAACAGATACTTGTGGTCTAATAAAAAGAAGTATCAATAAGTTGATTATTAATGATATTCTGCTATACCCATAGATCAGTGTCTTACTCAGTCATCATAAGATGACTGTTCTGCAGCAGATGTAAATGGATGCAGAGACCCACAACCAGACATTACATACAGTGCGAGTCCTTGGAACACCAAGCTCTAAATGAGATGTATCCATGTCTTCATTACATCCCTGCCCCAAGAGTTCAGGAAACCCTGAAGAAGCATTAGAAAGAGTGTAGAGCTAGAGGGGATGGAAAACACCAAGAGAACAAGGTCCACTAAATTAACTGAGCAGGGCTCACATGGACGGACTCATAGAGACTGAAGCAGGAAGCACAGGGCCCACATGGGTCTGCATGACGTGCTCTGCCTATATATTATAGTCTTCACCTTAATATTTTTATGGGCCCCTGAGAATGAGATTGAGTGCTCTTTTCTAGCAAGAGCCAGAAGAGCATGGACCCAGAGGGTCTGGGAGGTGGGGAGAACTGGGCAGAGTAGAAGGAGGAAATACAAATAGAATATATTGTATGAGAAAAGAATCCATTTTGGATAAAAGGAAAAATATTTACACAAAATAAAAATTGCTACCTTTTTTAATATTGGTGTAGTATTGAAAGAAAATATCCAGAAATACTTAAAGTGATGATCAATATATTCTTTTCCAATTGCACATCCCTATGGTGACAGACTTCTTTTTTTAAAGATATATTTATTATGTACACAGTGTACAGAAGAGGGTACCAGATGATATCATCATAGATGGTTGTGAGCCACCATGTGGTTGCTGGGAACCAAACTCAGGACCTCTGGAAGAACAGTCAGTGCTTTTAACTTCCGAGCCATCTCCCCAGCCCTTTTTTTGTTTTTTTAAAGATTTAGCCAGACTTCTTTATATATGTCAGTCAAAGCAATGACCCCAACCAAATTCAATATTGAATGTGTGCTATATAAACCAAACATTCAGGATTTAGAGGTAGGAGAATCAGTAGTTTAAGGCTGGCTATGGCTACATATAAAGTACAAGCCCAACCTGAGTTACATGAGACTCGTATGCAAAATAAATAAATAAATAATAAATAAGTACACTTTTTAAAAGTGGAGTCATTACAGAACAGAGAAAGATAATCTTTGCCAAGAGAAGATATTGGCAAAGATACATAAAAATAGTTTTAAATGAAATATATGATTTGTGTTAATATGATCAGCATGTCATTATTTTCAAATGAACTAAATAATTTCAAAGCTTCTTAATTTTAATTTATAATATGATAAATGTACACAGGAATTATCCATATAATCAAAAGTTCCTTAGGGTCTTCAATACTTTTTAAAGATAGTAAGGATCTTGAGATTTGAAAACTACATGAGATTCTCATTTACTATCTGCAATTAATGAATCCAGAAGCAATGCAAATGAAGCAAAAAATAATAATAGTAATAAATGTGAGCAGGGTGTACTTTTGTACTCCCTCTTTCTCAAATATTTGGTTGTTACCATACCTGCCAGAACTTTTAAGAGCATGTAATAATTAAATATAATTCAGGCAGTAACAAGGTTATCCTGTAGAGATCAGCCCACTAAAAGTGAGTCTTAATTGGAACAGTAATTACTCTCCAAATTTTCAGTAAATCTGTAAATTCACAGTGAATCTGTCACCTTACTCTGGACCTGAATCCAATTACACACAATTCTCAGACTTCCTTCCATTGGCTGCAAACCTTGAATTACATGGCTAACTGTCCTGGAATGTTTCCTGGGCATCTTTTCTTCCAAGTGCACCATGCTGGAAGTAACACGAATCTGTGCTGGTCCCACAGTTCCTGTGACCATGGAAAATGGTAACAGCAGAGCATTGAGGCAGTTGCTGCACAGAACAGTGAGCATTAGCAAAGGGAGAGCGTCTGCAACCCTTCAAGACCACTAAATGACCATCTTAGCAACACAACTGAGCAAGATTGTTGACTAATGACAAACAGTG
This sequence comes from Sigmodon hispidus, assembly GCA_004025045.1. Classification (NCBI taxonomy): domain Eukaryota; kingdom Metazoa; phylum Chordata; class Mammalia; order Rodentia; family Cricetidae; genus Sigmodon; species Sigmodon hispidus. The sequence goes on from PVIH01006640.1 coordinate 45,477, forward strand.
CCGGCCACAGGGTTTGTCACACACAAACAGAAACAGTGGCTTCCTAGAGAAAAGGCATGGGATAAAATAAGACTCAGAGCTGCAGTCCCTATGTATATTTTAGGGAAAAGGACCGCTTGTTGTCCTTTTCAGCCACACTGGCGCAGGAGTTGTCAGAAGCCTGCTCTTGTAAACTGAGGTACTCTGATAAATACATGCTATCCAGCTTCTCAGTATTCATTCTTACCTCAGAGAGTTCCCACTAATATTTTTTAATTATTTCTTTTATGTTGAAGTTATAATTACATCATCTCCCCCTTCCCTTTCCTCCTTCCAAACACCTCCATATACCCCTCTTTGCTCTCTTTCAAATTCATGGCCTCTTTTTCTCACCAGCAGTTGTTACATGCATATAGGTATATGAACATACATATATTTCTAAATATATTAATACAACCTTCTCAGTCTGTATAATATTACTTGTATGTATTTTTTTTCAAGGTTGGCCATTTGTTATTGGATAAGCTGTTGTAGAAGGTTTCCCGGGGCCCTTTTGGGCCCGGAGGTTTGGGACCTGGTCCGTGGCAGCTTTTGTCCCCCAAAGAAATGAATCAGACACTTATGTTAACTTCATACTGTTTGGCCCATATCTTAAGCACATTACTAGCTAGCTCTTTCATCTTAATTCAACCCATTTCTACTAATCTACCCACCATGTGTCCCAGCCCGTGGCTCACCTGTATCTCCTACATGTTCCTCCTTCGGGGGTCGGATGGCGACTGATTAACTGACTGACTAACTCCACCTTCCTTCTGCCTGTCTGTCCTCTGATTCTCCACCCACTTCTATGGTGCTGTGCATAGGCCAAACCAGTTACTTTATTTACATCATATAGAGAGCATTTCCACCACAATAAGCAGTTGGTATGATCCTCCCTGGGAAAGAAGACTATTTCTCCTCCTTTCCGAAGGTCTGAGGTTCCATTCATATTTTGCTTGTCTCCTGTGGAATGAGTGTTCTCAGAAAGGCATTTCAGATATTCTTGTAGAGGTACATTAGCTCATTTCAAGCTCACTACAGGCCATCTATTCATCCTCTAAAGTCCACAGCACAGAGTTATGTGCACAGTGGTGCTTGATGCATACTGTTTAGTAAACAAAGCATAAACTGCCCCAAACTCTCAATTCTTTATTCACTTAGTCATCATTCAACCAATATTTATTAAGCCCTTCTCATATGCAAGATAATATACTAGGTTGTATTGACCATCCTAAGAAAACATAGATATGGTTACTTCCCCTGAAAATGCCATCATTAACTGATGAAGATTAATTTGGGCTTATAATAAATGTGATGGTTATTCTTGCCTGTCAACTTGACTATATCTTGAGTAAACTATAATTCAGATATGGTGAGCACACTTGTGATGGGGCTCTTGAGGCAGGAGGACAACATGCCTTTGATCCGGATCTTGAGGTTGGATGACACAGGCCTATAATCCAGGCCTTGATGCTGGAAGTAATACACCTTTAACCAGGGCCACACCTTCTTCTGGAAGCCTATCTAAGGACAATGGAGTTAGAACGGATTTGTTCCTTGCCTGCTTGCCCTCACCTTGTTAGTATATCCATTCCAGCTGAGATAGCTTAGCCTCATAGGATTAAACAGATACTAGATTCTTGGACTTACCATTCACAACTCACCATTGTTGGACTGTAGCCTGCAAATCATTCCAATATACACTTTATATACATACATGTATGTATGTATATGTATAAATTATCATCCATATATATCTATATATATTCCATAAGTTCTATGACTCTAGATATAATACAATAAAATAATTCAATAAGCATCATCTTTTCCTTTCCTTTTTAGTCTTTGGACCCATTTTTTTTCATGCAATCAATGTCTAGAAGTGATAAATGAGAAGAAATAAAAATAAATGTTTCTTTAATCTAATAATTTCTTTATCTGTCTTTAATTACATCAATAAGTTTGAAATATCATCCCTGACATGGTAACAATATGATAAACCTATGACTACTTAGAACTTAGATTCAACAAGTACCATGGTGTTTATACACTAATTATAATTTAAATGGCATTCTTGACATTAAAATCATTATGTTTGTAAAAAATGAGAAAAGTTCTAAAAGATCAGGATTACAGTCAGGAATATAGGTCTGTGGTAGAGCACTTGCCTAGTCTGTGTGGGGCCCTGGGTTCAAACTTAGCCTAGAAAAAAGGAAAAAAATATAAAAATTTAAAAAATGTAAAAAGAGCAGGATTATGTTCATAAAAGACATAGAAAAAATGATAGGCTTTTTTGCCATAACTTCAAAGTCATCCTTGAAATAAATACAGGGCAGGATATTATTGTTCATATAAAGTAAGTACAGTTGATACAAAATGAATAATATATGCCAGAAAAATATGTTCCATGCCTGTTTATTGAGCCAATTTGAGTCTATGGCTAGAAGCAATATAGCTCACCTGAGGAATAAACGATGACAAGAACTCACAACTTTCAGGTACCATTCAGGGAACATAAAGAACAATTTCTATGTACTCAGATAGTTAATTCTAGCATTTATCCCTGAATGGGGTCAGAGTATTTCTTAGGGGAGGGCACTTATATATGCTATATCAATATGAGATAGTTCAAATTGTCTCTCTTACCATTAGAAACTCTTGGGTGGCTTTGAATAAATTCTTGGAGTCATCTGAATGACATATCAAAAATAGAGTAACTACATTTGTGAGCAATAAATTAATTTAAGCAGGTTTACTAAAAGACAAAAGATTATTTATTGAAATTGCCTTGTAATTTATTTTATTTTTATTCTCTCGTTTCAACAAATTAGTTCTTGAAGGCACACATTGCAGACACTGAGTTAGCTGGTGATGTGAGGTGAACTGTGTTATGCAGCATGCAGAGTAGAATATGTCTGATGTTTATGATTATAGCCCTACATGAATGCTGGGATAAAGCGCATAAGCTTTGACTCTTGTTTGTTGCAGCCAGAAAACTAAACCATACCAACCTTTATAAAACCTTAGAAGATGAGATTTTAGAGACCAGTGGAGGCATAATGGGACCATTGTCTTCATTTTCCTCATGTGTCTTTAGGGTTGTCAACCATTTTCAGAAGATGTCTCCCTTGGGGAAGAAGAAATCTCTTGCATTACATTCTTTCCTGTATCAAAGCCTTGCCATGTAATATTACTGGATGGCTGGAATTGTGTGCCATTTCTGAACCAATCACAGAGGCCACTGGTAGTAGAAAACATGAACTGGTTCACACTCCAGCTCACTTACTTTCACCTAAGCTGCATAGGTATGGGATGAGTTATTCCCTGGAGTAGAAATAGATGCTAATGTTGCTTCCAAAGCGGTGATATTGACTGCCAAAACAGTACACCAGATCCAATAGAAATCTTTGAACATACTGGAAAAGAAGTGTTTTCCTACTCATTTTCAAATGGAAGCTTAAAACATGGACAGGGGAATAGGAAGATGTACAGATAGGAAATAAAGAAAAACTCTTAGTCTTTGGATAGTTGTTGGGACATAGTTTGTTTTCTACTTTTGTAAGCAGGAAAGCTCCCCTACTATTGAATGAAGCCCTTAAAATGCTTCTCAGTAGAGAGCTGCTACAGATCCCACTTACCACAGTGCACTCTCATCTCAACTAAAAGTAGCATTGCTTCTCCTCATCTTGGACACAAACTTTTTAACTTTGTGTTATTTTGTTCTAAAAGATAATCTTGTCATTTCAAGAAATGACAAAACCTCTGAAACTGAGACTATTGGCAGGAAAAATATGGCTACTGTGTTTTTACTATGTTTATGTAATAACAATGTTTTCCTTACATGTGAGACTTGGCACATGGTTGGTACTAAAAATGTTGGTTGAGTAATTTCGTAAATGGGTATCTGGATGAAAAAAATACTATGGCAACATGTTAATGGGTAATAGATGAGATTCCTGTGGTCATGTAATGCCAATTTAGAAGACATCACTAAGCATTGTCTATGACAAGTTGTTTCTCTATGGGTTCCTGCGCGGCCACCATGCTCTCTCAGGTAGCCCTCTGAGGCTCATCAGTAGCATCATTTACAGAGCTTGCATTGTGTGCAATGAAACCCAGCCTGGCATCCACTAAACCCTCAATCTTTCAGTGTAAAACAAAGTGCAGCTTCCCCCACAGAGCATCCTGATTAAACAAATTAACTATGGCACTGCTTGCAAATACACATGCTAGAGTGCAGGAAATGAACAGATACAATGGCCAAGTCTGTATTTAATTTTAATTAAATTTCATTCTGTAGCTCAATTAATCCACATCTCCAAATGTCAGCAGGACTTAGGCAAATGGAATGACATCTGCTGTACTGCATAGGACTATAAAACCTTCACTGAAGCTAGGTCTCTGGAAGCATACCAGGAAAAATGAAATATCTTTATTAAGTCTGCAGCAATGTATAGAAGCCTAACTCAGAGTCTAATAAAAGAACATAAACTAGGGAGGAAAATTTGACTAAGAACATGAGGGATTATTGGCATGACAAATAGTGCTCAACACCCTGTCTTGTGTTATTTATTAAAAGTTGCATGATGTTAGAGTTGGTTTCCCAACGATGCCCTGGTGGGCTTCCCAATTATGTAGGCTGGTTTTCTTTCTTTTAAGGAACCCCAACTTTTTTTGAGGTAGGAGAATTTGTAGATAAGGGGTGATCTTTCTACATGGAATATGGAAACAACCACATCAGCTATGCAAGGTCATTTGATACAAGGAAAGGCCAGAGTGTGGGTATGCAGTATAGGTAATGACAAGTTTCCATGAATACTTTTGTTCTCTCATTTATAATATTAGATTAGGGAGTTATTTTAAAATAAAAAGTCAGACAGAAATGGGGTTCCCACCTGACAATGACTAGTTTGAGGAAATATCTGCGAGGTGATGTTAAAAAATGTTAATGTGACCATCAGTGCCAAAGAAAAAGAATTAGTGAATCTTAGTAAATTAAACCCACTTACTTTGACACAAAAATAAATAATATATGGCTTCTTCTCTAGAGAGAAACAAAAAAAATCAAGGAATATATCACAATAAAACACAAATTATTTATTTAACAGGAAGAGAAGCCCAAAGAATTAGGCAAACTAGGGAGGAAATGTCAAAAGCCTGAGGATAGATTCTGAAACAAGATTATAGTTTTAGCTAATAAATACTGAGGAAACTGAACCAAAACAGCATAAACAATAGGAAAGGGAGAGAGAGAGAGAGAGACAGCCAGACAGAAACAGATTGAGGGAATAAGGCTAAGATTTCATTTTCTAGTTTGAGATAAGTTCAAACTGAAGAGAAGGTAAACTATGGAATAAAAACTAAATGTCATGTGCTCAAAGTAGTATGTGTTCTGTCCACATGGGGCTCTGGATTCTCATCTTGATGCAGTGGGCATTCTCTGTGGGCTCCGGATAAGATAACCACAAGTCTATTTGTAAGTGTAATATGAATATGAGTGGTGGTCAAGTTGGTGCAAATATGGAAACCTGCAGGCAGGCAACCATTAACAAAATCCACAAGTTTGGGGCTCACACAAAACATAAGCAGAAGACCTTAGTTTCAGCTTACACAGATGAAGAGAGATGTAAGCAAGGAAGGCTGGGTTTGCCTAATTCAGACAAAACAAAGGAATGAAGATGATTAGGTGTCAGGTGCATTGTTATTATCCTCAAGATAGAAAAAAATAAAAGGCATTTTCAGATTCTTCTATCAAATGGTCCTGACACCTAGGCAATGATTCAGTTCTGCAGAGATGTTAGAAAAATAATTTTACCTTGTAAACAATCTACTTGTCATGGAAAGCAGGCATTATCACCTTGACGTAGAGACATGGCCTTTGGGCTTTGAGGTCTCAGTGTACAAGGTATGGCCAGGCCAGTTTGGAGGAAGAACCAGACCATTTCTGCTGTGAGGACCAGACCAGCTTTCCAGGAATCACACAACTGTTAATCCCATGTATCAGTGAATGTTTTTCTGTAAACCCCTAATATTAACCTTTTGATCAGTTGCTCGTGATTATTATAACTATATTAAGTTTTAAAAATTATCAACTTATTTTAAGTTATAAGCTCATTAAAATGATTAAAAAGGAAGCATAAGCATAAAGAGGAAAAATAGCAGATTAGAAGGAGAGAAAATAATAAATGCAGAATGAAAAATCTAGCATTCCTTCTCAGAATACTGATTTAAAATCACAAGCTCAAACACAAGTGGTTTTAGTACATTAATAATTTATAAAAGTTCCTTTTGTTGTGAGAAGAAAGCTGTTTATATTTCATCTTGCTTTGCATCTTTTTATATTTTCTTTTCTAATTGTCATAATTTTGCATTTACTCTGATGCCCCTTTCACACATATCTGTAACACTGACTCCTTTAATTCTATGTTTTAGTTAAAATTATATCATTCCTTGGGAGGAAATAAGGAAATTTTCCAACAAAAGTTAAAGTTGGCTGGACAGTTGAACTTTAATTATTAATTATTTAAAAACAATCAAGAGAAATAAGAATTTGAGATCTGGCAAATTCAAAAAAAGCATCTGATTTAGTTATGATAAAAAATTGAATATTATAGTCAGCATATAAAGTTGTGGAACTGAAACTTTATCTAATACCAATGTGCGGGGAGAAATGATATGCTTCTAGCTACCTTATGAGCTGACATGCCCACAGGCCACCTAACCTAAATCCCACCTTATTGAGTCTTTCTTCCAAGTATTTCTGGATCACGTCATCTTGACAGTTAACACTAACTATTACTCCTACTGTACTGCAGTTGAATCAGGATCCAATAATGCATCACTAATTTAGTAGGGATTAAAGCATCAGATGAGATCAAGAATGAAGTGTAGTGTGTTATTAATAGTCCAAATATGCAAATGAGAGAATTGAAGTTGTGAGGAAGCTCTTGAATTGAGTTCGTGAGTTAATTGCTCTTAAAAAATTCTTGCTGTATAATGAGACAAGTACTCTGCTTGTAATAAATCATACTTTATTTACCTTATTATAAGTACCCCATTTAGAAAGTTAATTCTAGACGTTTGAAATGTGGAAATGCAACTACTCAGAGTTAGCTACATTTCTCAAGGTCCCAAAAAGAGATCTAACTATGATGGTCCAAGCAAGAATTTAAATTATGGTTGATATTGACTTGGATTTCTTAGTTGGACTTTATCTTGATGTCAAGGGCCCTAAGTTAGAGCTACAACAGCATTTCCTATAGCACTGTAGGTCTAAAAGGCAGGAAGCTTCTACTTATGCATTGCTGTTGTCAGAAATAACTTCTTTCTTGAACAAAGGCCACTTCAATATGGAGTTGGATAGTCAATGGAGTTGAATTATATATTTTTAGGTACAGTAGCTGTTTATGCAAAATTAAATTGAAATTCTATATTTTTTCTATTATCTAAATTATTCTGTCAACTTTAAGGTATTTTCTCACACATGAATCTCTGATGGAAAGTCATTAGGTTAGACATTTCTCCATCCCCCACCCTTTATTTTCTCTAAGGTTGGCACTTCATGGTCACATGATACAAAGACCTAACTTATAAGAGTCCTCTCTTTCTATAAAAGAAAATATGATAAATTAAAGAATAAGTTTAGTAAAGTCTCAGTATTTACATAATTAAAGATTACAGAGTATGAATTAGTAGCAAATACTACTAATAATTCATCAATCTTCTAGACATTCACTATTTTTAAGTTCTACTATTACTGGTGTGTAATACTCAAACTGCCTAGTTGATATGAAAGTTAACATGTACAATAAAAAAATAAGTTCAGGAAGTTTTTGTTAGAAAAAGCAAAATTTAGAGGTTTAGAATTATCATTCTAGACAATCTATTCAAATCCAAAGAATAATGTAAGAGTGACTATGGTAAAATTTGCAAATTTCTATGGAAAGAGCACAGTTTATGTGGACATTAGCAAGAATGCAAATTGCTCTCAGGAATCAGAGATCTCTACCTCATCTGTCAGACCTCACACCTTCATCTTTCCATCTTCTTAGCCCATTCTATTACTACACTCACTCCAGCATGTACTGATTGTTCTTGTCCCCCTCATCTTTTCTTAACACCATCTATTTTATTCCTTCTTTCTAAAATATATGTATGTACATTCTTTTCCAGCCATTTTGCTGGATGTCAAAGGAAGGTAACTGGAATCAGGTATCTATCACCAAAAGCTCAGCACCATCTCAATCTGAGTCCAGACAATCGATACTCATTCACATGATGGTTGTGATGATAGTACCAGGAAGCCAAAATTCAGGATGCATGAAATCAGCAGGTTCACTGGATATGGCATTCCTGAAAAGCATCTTAAGCATGAATGAAATTAACAAATTAAAAAGGAATGGAGAAAGCTTAAGTCAGCCAGGAAAATATAAACAAAGACCCAGCAATGGGAGAGTATCAAAGATACTCCCAGACATCCAAAAACCTCAGTCTGGTGGCCAAAGCACTGAGAGAATTAATTTTATATTTCAGAAGGTTCACACTAGCACAAGAACGTTGTGTATTTAAACATAATGAAACTGGAGTTTGTAAAACCAGTTGCAGAATATTTTTTCCTACTAGATTTTGGGTGAGGAATGATTAATACCTAGTGACTATGGAGATAACAACATACTCAATAGATCCAGAATCAAGCCCTCGGTTTTTTATACCTAATCCAGAGATGTCTAATATACTAGAAGTAAAACATGGAGTTCTTTTTTTGTTTTTGCTAGCTCTTCCTGGGATGGAGTGCTGTTGTGATGGAGTATATCCAATGTCACTCCATTGGAAAATACAAGTCTTTCCCTCAGAGATCAATTCTCTCTGAATTATCCTGAGTACTTGGCCTGTTGCCACAGAGAGAGAGAGAGAGAGAGAGAGAGAGAGAGAGAGAGAGAGAGAGAGAGAGAGAGAGATATGAGCAAGCACGTATATCTAAAAGTATACTATTATATTTCTGTTACTTACAGCCTAGATAAATAAACAACAAACCAGAAGGTTGGAAAGGGGAACAATAAAAATTCCCTCGAATCTGTTTCCTCTTAAGCAACAAGGATCCCCGGTGTAGTTTACTTATTTCTGTGAACCTGAAGTAACCTGAAGGAGGAGAGGGTTTATCTGGCTTACACTTCCACATCACAGTCCATTATTGAGGAAGCCATGGCAAGAGCTCAAGGCAGGAACCAAAATAGCGATCCTGGAGGAACACTGCTCACTGGCTTGTTCTCCATGGCTTGCTCAGCCTGCCTTTCATACACCCAGGCCCACCTGCCCAGGCTGTCAAAATGCCCCCAACAGACCAATATGGCGGCATTTTGCCCAAGGTCCTCTATTCCCAGACAGTTCTAATGTGTTATGTTTACAAACACTAAGGAGCATAGATACACAGCACCATGCCCAGGAAGACTTCACAACCTCTGATGCCCAAGAAATTGTGCAAAGCCTATGAAGTGAGAACTTCTGGTGAAATTGGCTAAGTGATGTGGGATGTCTTTCTCTATGCTGTGAATATATTTGATTACCATTTGTTAATAAAGAGGCTGTTTTGGCCAATAGCAAGGCAGCTTAAAGGCAGGCAGAAAATCCAAGCAGAGAGAAAACAAAGAAGGGCAGGGTCAAAGGGAGACAAAAATCCAGCCGCCCAAGAAGCAAGATGTAAAAGTATAGGAAAGCCATAAGCCAGGTGACAATACATAGTTTAATAGAAATGGGTTGAGTTAAGTTGTAAGAGCTAGCAAGTAATAAGCCTCAGTCATAGGCCAAATAGTTTCTAATTAAAATAAGCCTCTGAAGAATTATTTTATGGACAGCTTCGGGATCATGATATAGGTCGAAGAAACTTTGACTACAGCGTGGAAATTCCCTGCTTTGTAACTTCCTTGGTTAATCTGACTTGTAGACCCAAAAGTTATCCTTAGGCAAGCATTTTTCCACCTGCATACCATTAACATTTCAGGCTGGATGATTTCTTTGCAGTGACAGGTCACCTTGTGTTATGCATAGTTGGATGCTTGGCAGCTACTCCGGCTAACCAGCTACATGCCATATTAAAACCTCCTTCAGTGGCAGCCAAAGGTGTCTCCAAACATAACTAGTGTCCAATGATAGGGAGGTGGATTCTATAAACTTTCATGAAGAACCACTAACCTGGGGACTAGGTCCCCTTCTTTCCCTATGATTCTTTTGTTTTGCTTTTTGTTTTTCAAGACAGGGTTTCTTTGTGTCATCCTGGCTGTCCTGAGATCTACATGACTCTGCTTCCTAAGTTCTGGGTTTGAATGTGTGCACCACCAATACCTTGACCCTTTGATTGATTATATGCCATGTGTGGAAGCCTGTATGTAGCCTCCATGTTTTAGTATTGTGCTCTCTTCTAAATAGCCCACCTCTTATGTTCTATTTTCCCACTGTCTACTTGGTCAAGGACTCTACCTGGTAGTTTTCATGGAATCCCATCTCACCCAATCTGACCAGCATAGGAACTAAAGAAACAGCCAGCTATTTTGTACATATTCTCTCTCTTTTTGGAAGATACTTTCTATTAAACTATAAACCTGATGACATAATAAAGGATAAAAATGTCTTTTGCTTATATTAGAAGCATAGAAAAGTTTATATCAAAGGTTTTACTTTGAGTTATAATTATTTTCTAAAATGTTCATCTTATAAGTATATAGCAGTATCAGATAGAATTGGATACTATATTAATTTTCCAAACAAAATTAAATTTGAAGAATTCAGACTTACTTGGAAGTTTACATGGAGAAATATACAACCACATATAGCCAAACATGCATTTCGAGAGAAGTTCATGTCTTGTCACATATTAACATATACATAGCACTAAAAGTAATATTGGATTGACACAAATGCAGGCAAAACAATGAGTGGACAGAAAAGAGAATCTTTTTTTTTTTTTTTTTTCTGACTCAAAGGAAACTTTAATAGAGTTTCTTTTTTTTTTCCATTTTTTCTTTTTATTATGAACAAAGAAGTCACACTTTCTATCCTTGTATATCCTTATTCAAGGTCCCTTCCCCCTCCCACCACATCAGGTCATTCTCTCTTCTCCACATCTCCCCATCTCCCCCCCTCCCCCAGCATGGGCAGGAGGTCCCAAGGTCCCAAGGTCCCAAGGTTCCAATATTGCTTAGTTCAGCCTCCACTCCTGGCAGTTTTCTCCCCCAAACATCAAGAGTGAGTCAGGTGTTCCTCTAGGGGGAGTGGGATCCAAGGAGTCAGTCCAAGGTGTTTCTGATCCCAAGCAGAAAATTATTTCTATTTTTATAGAATAAACTCTCACTTTTTATCCATGTATCACAATGTTCCAACTCCTTTCCCCCTCAAGACCCCTCCCAGTAAATCTCTCTTCTCCACATCCCCCCATCCCCTGCCCAGAAAGAGCAAGAGATCCCTAGATAGATTAGTTCAGCATCTGCTCCAGGCAAGTCTGATTTCCTCATCCTAAAATCAAGACTGGGTTAGTTGTTCCTCTGGAGGGAATGGGCTCCAAGGTGCAAGTCCAAGGTGCTACAGATTCTAGGTTGTTCAGTGACTGTGTTTTGAAGCTTGAGTGTTCTTTGCTTTTAGTTTAAAGTTTACTAATGAGTGAGTACATCCTCTGCTTATCTTTCTGGGTTTGTGAGACCTTGCTCAGGAGGATATTCTCCAGTTCCATCCATTTGCCTATAAATGTTAGGATATTAATTTTTCTTACTGCTGAGTAGTACTCCATTGTATAGATGTACCATGGTTTCTTAATTCATTCTTCAATTGAGGGGCATCTAGGTTGTTTCCATGTTCTTACTTGTGGTGGAAATGTTCTCTGTATGCTGTAAATAAAGTAACTGGTTTTGCCTATGTGGAATGCCATAGAAGTGGGTGGAGAATCAGAGAACAGATGGGTAGAAGGAGGGTGGAGTTATGCAGTCTCTATCTGACCCCCCCAAAAAATCATATAAGGAATCCAGGTGAGCCATGGGCTGGACCACATGGTGGGTAGATTAGTAGAAATAGGTTGATTTAAGATGAAAGAGCTAGCTAGTAATGTGCTTGAGACATAGGCCAAACAGTATTAAGTTAATATAAGTGTCTGATTCATTTCTTTGGGGGGGGGAAGCCACCGCAGACCAGGTCCAAACCTCCAGCCCAAAAGGGCCAGGAAACCTTGAATAACTCAATCAAAAAATGGGGTTCAGAACTAAAAAGGGAATTCTCAGCAGAGGAATTACAAATGGCTGAAAGGCATATGAGAAAGTGATCATCATGTTTAGCCATCAGAGAAATGCAAATCAAAACAACTTTGAGATACCACCTGACACCTGTCAGATTGACTAAGATAAAAGACACAGATGACAGCCTATGCAGCATTTCCTGAGTCGGCTCTCTTTGCTGGCAGCGACAGAGATGCTGCGGGCACCTCCACCATATTGAAAAGCCGCCAAAAGGGGCAGAGTCAGCAATTAAAGTGATACCTACAAAATGACTAAGGATTCTCAATAAAACAGATTAAGACTCAGAAAACCTCTAAATGGGGTACAATGTATGTAAAATACACATAAGCTTCAGAGAGAGAGAAAAAAAAGGGATAAAGAAAGCCCTTTAAGAAAGAGAAATAGGTAATAATGATAAAGGCCACGTAAAAATGGCAGATAAACAAAGAGTCTGTATTATGGTTATTGTGTTTTCTTTTAATTTTTTAACTTTTAATGAGCTAACTGCAATTGATTGCTAAGGCTGCTAAGTTAAGAAAATACATATACTTTAAAGATATCTTGACTTTGCAATCTGTTTATAAAAATATGTTGCTTGGGAAAAGAGTTTCTGTTTTTGTCTCCACAGAAGATCAAAACCTGTGGATTGGTTCCAGGCAAATGTGGTTTCATTTGCCAAGGCCACCTGAACATTCTCAGCTTCCAAGATGTCAGCTGAGATGATCCAGCTTCAAGACTCCATGAGATCAACAACGGCCTTTGTCAGCAGGAAGTAGTAAAAGAAAGAAAGCTACGTCCAATTTCCCCAAAATATTACTTATTAATGTTTGTTTTCATTACAAATGATTAATGGTCATAGTCAATCTCTTTTTTGAAAAAAAGGTGGGGAGAATATATAGGAATGATTAGAAAAGACAAGTGGATTTTGATTTATTGATATAAACTTAAGTTCAATTTTGTTATGCTGTATGTATTTTTCTACTCTTAAAGTATGATGTTGATGTAACTCATTTAAAATTGTAATGTGTGATTGAGAAATGTAGATTAATAGTCAGCTATGATAACCAAACTTATAGTCATGTTGGTTAGGTTTTTGTACATATGCAAAGATATATTTCAATTAGATAGGTAGCCTTCAAATACTTCAAAGACATGCAGAATATGGCATTTAAAATATTTCAAGAACTTAGACTTTTCTGGACAGTGAGACAGGTCTGCTCCTGGCAGCACCAATGTATTTCAGGAGAACGATAGGCACTGAAGAAACTTCATGTGGAATTTACTTTGTGGCAACAGTTAGCCACTGGAAAAGAAACTGTTCTGGTATTGAGTGCTTGATAGTATGCTGTTTAAACTGGACATGCAGGTTCCATAGGAAAGTGACTTCTGAATGTTGGCAGAACAAGCCAAGATGGTCCTTCAGGTTCCTGCTTTAGAGAAAAAATTGCCAGGCATTCTTCTGGACACAAGAAGAAGCGACTGACAGACTGTGTCAGATTTCCTGCATCACTGAAAGGTATGCCAGAGACTTTGGGCCATAAAGGCTGAAGATGGTGCCCCAACATTACAAGGGAACTTTGGGTGACTGTCCAGGCAGACAGCTGTCATCTCTGTCATTTTCTAGACTTTGGAAGTTGCTTGCACTCCTTGTTTATTTAAATCATATTATATCCTTCTGTGGTCTTTGATGTGGTTGAAGGTTTAATAATTATAGGTATAGTTCTTTTTAGTTTAAAAGGTATATTAGATATGAAACTTTAGACTCACAGTGATAAGGTAGATAATGGAATATTCTCTTTAATTTTGTGAATACAAATATACTAGATATTGTGACTGTAATTCTTGCTTGAGAGCTGTTCTGTTGTAATTTTGCTATATGGAAATTGAAACTTTTCTTTTTGATTAGACAGAAAAGAGGAAATGTGGTGGAAATGTTCTCTATATGTTGTAAATAAAATAACTGGCTTGGCCTAAAAAATATAAATTTTAACATGAGTAAGGAGGGGGCTAGAAGTAAAATTGAGTGCTAGAGTGCTTGCTGAGCTGGTACTGGGTCTGACCCTTGGCAACACAATGGATAGAAGAGAGGGATGGAGGGAAGAGGGAGAAGGAGAGAGAGGAGAAGGAAAGAGACAAAGCGAGGGAGGGGGAAGAGAAGGAGAGAGGAGCTGGAGAGAGAGAACGAGAGAGAGAGGGGGGGGGACAGAGAAGCACAAATCAATTTTATAATTTTTGCAACAAGAAAATGGTAAAGTAGGAAATTTTAGATAGCTAATCTACATACATACAAAAATATCAGAATGTATAGTTACCATTTGACTTTGCAAATAATTTAAATTCTAATATTTTTGCTAGTATCATTCTTAAAACTCGATTTTTTTTTAGGTAATTGCTTAATAAAATACAACCTGTCTCTGTGTTGTAAGAAATGATTATAGCAATAACCAGAGAAAGGCGAATGTCATGGGGAATATTTTTAAATGAAAATATATAAAGTAGAAAAGAGACACAAGGCATAAAGGTTCTGGGGGTGGAGAGAGGGTGTGTAAAAAGAGAAAAAAGGCTCTGAAAATAGAAGCCAAGGGAAGCCATAAAATAAAATGATTCTCAACAAAGCAGAAGAATTCAGTAATTACTTTTACCAGGTTGCAGCTTGACAGAAATAATATAAACATTCAAGATTAAATTGCAGAAGGAGGTAGGAATCTAAATCTGGAGATTTTATCTTTAACCCTGAGCTAAATGCCTCCAAAAGATAAGAAATTGTGTATTTCTTTTTGGATGAGTATGCTAGTGCAGCTCCTGATTCACTGAGTCTCTTTGTGCTTGTGATTCCAGAGTGCTCTGAAAATACCTTGTGACAAGTGTGATGTCTTTGTCTGGAATGGATAAACTGAGTTATGTGAAGCCTAAGTGACCAGTTCACTGTCTCAATTATCAGTGGGAATACCAGAAATGAAACTGAAGACTTTTCTGTTACCCAATGTGGAGCTGTTATTTTGTCCTGTGCTAAATGAGCTGTAATTAACTTACCACAGGACTAAAGTAGATTTCTAAGGAATAAGCATCAATATAAAACCTTAGTAGAAGTAATTTTCATATTATAGCACTAAGAAGATCATTAATACTAGATTTTTAAAATTATCAGAAAAAGTAATTTGTTTTTTAAAATTTATATAGAATGGTAAATTTCACAGAAATAAGACAGCTAAGACATAAGGTATATCTTAAATTTTGCCTGGAGTTGTCAGGTAGCTGCAGCCTGCCCTTGAACTTGCTGTGGAGCAGAAGCTGAACTCTTCATTCTGCATCCCCACATCCCCAGTGCTGGGATGTCGGCCTAAACCACGCCTGACTCTTTACATTTTATTTGTGGTTCCCTAATAATTTATATAACTCTCTTCTTAGTGTACAATTAGTAATTCTAATTATCATTTTAAATGTAATTGTTTCCTAACTTAAAACAGTTTTAGATGTATGACTTTTCAAGTTCAACACATATTTTTTTTGTAATGTATACTTACTTAGACGATGAGAATGCTTACTAATTAACCACAAACTCCTGAATGTCTAAACTGACAACTACAGGCATATTTTTTACATATTTTATAAGCATTAGTGGATCTGTTTGATAATCAACATAATGTTGATGTGTTTTAAAATAAGGAACCCAGTCAGCTTTTCCACTACATGCTGAATACAAGCAGGTGATCATTCCTTGATTACAAGACAGTTGCTCCTCTGGGTCTGATTCAATCTCAACACTGTGACACTTACAACTACCTTCCCACATAAATCGAGGCCAAGAAATTTTATATGACAATTATATATTTGCATTGATTGCCTGCCCATAGTGAATTAAAGTAACATGAAAAAAAAGTAAATTTCTCATTCGATGTTTTTCTCTTCTCTGACTGTACATGTTTGTTTGTTTTACCGTATCTAAATTCCCACTATCTAACTGCCCATGCTTTTTCTTCATTAGAGACAGCACTTTGACAGAACTGAGTTTGGAAAGTAATGATAAAGGCTGGTATTCTTGAGAATGTCCATAAGAACTGTTGTCTTATGTGGCCCCATTACGCATTGGTCCAAATAATACTCAATTACACTTTAAGACACTGTGCAAGGAAGCTGCCACCAAATAGGTCTTTCCCATTCTAACCACCACAGTGTGATTCCTAGCTGACACCAACCATCTTGTAGCCAGGGTACCAGTTTATTCCCTTAGACTTTATATATTTCATGTTGTTTCTAAACCAAAAATTCATCAGGAACCTCTCTCCTGTCATCTCTACTAAATGAGTATGAACTTGGAGTGTATCATTACATTCTTTCCACAATCTGGATTTACAAGCTGCCAAAACTATTACTTATCAATCAACTTGTACTGTTTTGTTGTTCTTAAATATCTCCTTTCTCTTTCTCCTGTGACCCTTTTCTTTCAAGACTCTCTGCAAAGGATGATGTAGTGGAAACAATCCCTTAAATATAATCCTCTCTGTGTTTCATAAGAACAGGCATCTCTCCACACTCTCCAGCCTCTGCTGTCCTGTTGTCTCTTGGCCATGTAAAAATGTTGTATTGCTTTCACTAAAGATATAAAAGAACATCTCTATTTGGTCATTTTTTTGTACAAATCTCAGTTTCTTACTTGGACTAGGACCAGTAAGGGCAGCTCTCTAGTCTGTGCAAAGACTGTCAATCTCCAGTATGTATTTACTAAATGAGAAACCAGCACAAGGGAAGAAAAGCAATCACAGGTATAAAATTGCCAAATTGATGAAATAAATAAGACTCAAAGCTGTATGTGTAATTTATACAATCTTACAGATTATTGAATTATTTATTTCTCCCCAAAGAAGTTAATTTTAGAACACAAATAGATTAACAGCAAGAAATGAGGAATGTTTTATTTACTGATTTTACTCCAAGTATCAAAGTAAATGCTAGGTATGTGATAGACATTAATAGATACTCCTTAAATTAGAAAATAAATACTTCAGAAGACAGTTATTTCTAAAGTTACTCTGGTGTTTTATATCTTCTTTCAATTTCTATTTGACCCTCAATTTCTAAACTAGATTGTACTGAATAGAAGACCCCTAGACTAATTTATCAAATGCACTTTATAATGGCTCTAAACAGATATTCAGGATAACATACACTATGAACATAAGCATTGCATACCAAAGTGCTTCATTAGGAAGAGAAAGAATTACAATTTCTCAAAGAGATAATATGGTTTTTGGTTTTTCAGATGAAGGGAGTTATTTCAGATATGTTGAATTTGTAAAAGAATTTAAGGAAAATGCAAGATTTAGCTGTTTGGGACTATTGCTCAGGTTCAGTATGGGTGAGAAAGTTGTGAAGAGTGAAAAGTCCATTTATTTCTAGAGCTAGTGGCATCACTTTTGACCCACTGTTCACAGCTCTTAGTTAAAGGAGCCCTATAATCATAGGCTTAACCTTAAACAGTATTTACAGCCATGACTAGAAAGAATATACCAGAAGCTGAAGATGAGTTGAGGGCCACCCTACTGCTTTTTGAGGAAACTTTTTCTAAATCAAAAACTGCAAACGTCTCACCCAGATAATGGCAGAGAGAGCCCACAGCAACTCAAAAAGCAATGGTGAAAAGTTATCATCAATGACACATCACCGGAGTCATCAATGACAAAACAGAACCCCCTAATGTCCCCATGGTTAAGGGTAGGGTTAGAAGGGTTGGGAGCATGGTTACAGATTCAAGCCAAGCAAAATAGTGAGCTCTAAAAACATCACTGCTTCTTGTTTCTTTCTGATTAGAAGAGGAGAGAGAGAGAGGGAGAGAGAGAGAGACAGAGAGAGACAGAGAGAGACAGAGAGGAAGAGGAAGGGGAGGAAGGAGATTCAGCTCAGATAAACCTTCTGTTGAGTGTTCGTTATTCACCAAGAGATCTTTAGTAACCCCACTCATGCCTATTACCAGGAATAATTAGGATCTATTCACACATTTCTCAACTCCTCTGGATGGCAGGCTCTCTGAAGGCAGTCATATATTACCCTCTACTCTGGAACCCATAGGACCGGTCATTTGGTTGGCAACATTTTTCAGAAGGAGTAACAGAATCTATTCAGTTAATCAGTGCTGGACTGAAATCTTGGCATTGTCTAGAAAGGCCTGTGGGTTGGTGTCATGGCTGGTATTTGGGGAATTCATCTCACCTTTTGCTGCTTCTGTTGGGTTACCCTTGGCTCTGACAGCTACAATACATAAGCTAATCCAATATATCCCTGAGCTAATCTTATCCCCAGATCTGGGCTTCCATTTATCTAGAATAGGAGTGGGAAAGGCTCTGTTTTAACTAGATTGTCTGAACTGGCATACAGCTTATATTCTTGAGGCCTCAGTGTCCTCATTATTGAATGGGAATAATAATACCCATTCATGAATGGCCAACAGGAAGACAAAATGAGATAATATAGATAAATCTGATGTCACTATTACTAGGTAAATAAGTCATTTCTATTATTAAATTTTGTCTCTTAACATTACATATAATATACCCTATTATTTAGTTAGTAGTGACTACAGGTAGAGAACTAGCACATACCATCCTTTTCAGACACATTCAAAGAAAGATCAAGACATATAAAAGAGATCAGTACTTCACCAAGTATTTAAAAGTGAGCAAGCATCCCTTCTGAATCTTCTCTGGCCAAACCTTACTGTTCACTAATTATCATTTTATGAACAAAAACAGGCACGTAATTCAGCTGCCATGACTTCCTTATATTTAGAAAATAAGAATAATTACCCTAAGAAAATGAAAAATCCTATTTTCAAACCAGGACTTTTAAGAAAAGTGCTGTGTTCATACAGAATTCTCTATATTGCTCTTGTTAAAATTTCAAGTGTCTGAGAAATGACGAATTATAAAAGGTTTTTCCTTTATTTAGAATCTGAAGAAAATTATTGTATTAAAGACAACTTCCTTCTGAACATCTTAACAAAATGATTTAGGAAATGTCAGTTTCCCATTTATTAATCTTCTAGAAATAGATGCTAAATTTAAACATTTAATACTCATCACTAAACGGTAAGTTTAAAAAACAGACTAATTTTTTAATGATACCATGCTGTGTCATGAGGTCAAACAGTACCTCACCTTGCTGGAGTGTTCCTGGACACTCCTCCCAAAATCCATCAGATGACATTGAGATGCCCTTGATGTTCAGACACATGAGCAGCCCAGAGCTTCCCAAAGAGGATCCTGCTGACTCCATTATTCAGTTACACTAACTTTATTTAACCAGTATGAGGAGAAAGGAACAGAGGATTCAATGTCTATTGCTTCTGCTCCCTAGAAGATTTTCTTATGGAGAACACAGAACAAGGCCTGTGTATCACCATAACCGTAACCTCGTTTTAACTCAGTTTGTGGATAGAAAGAGCTATAACAGAAATTGAGGAAATTCTAGACAGAAGTGTCCAGGGAAGCAGTGAGTCACTAGGTGGGTGTATGTAGTCTTAGGGCAGTCTATAGTGTTCCTGTACATTCTTTCAATGGAGATGTCCTAATTCATCTCCATTGTGATAAAATTTAACACAGATCTTTTCACTCATCTCTAATGTGTATTAGTTTCCCAATTAAAGGTTGGTGTTACAAATAAGTGCTATATTAAGGATGAGGTTATAAAATTAAAACAAAAGCATAAGGTTAGATTTCAAACAGGGGTTTCGGTGACTTACGAGGCTTCTGCACTGGAGCGTTGTGAGCTCAGCAGGAGATGCTGAGGGCAAACCTGGGTTAGAGACAACAGATCAGCCTGGCTAATCTGAGAGGATTCTCTACAGCTCCAACTGTGAGTCTTTGGGCTAGAAATTTAGCATCTATTTCAGTAAAAATTTAGCACAAAACCTGGATGCTTTCTTAATTTTCTTTTGATTTTTCTCTGTCCATAAACAAACACATATGTTTGAATGTAAAAAGCTTAAATTGTGTAGCAGCTTTTGTAATAATAATGGAAACTTCAACAATGTGCCAATTCTGTGAAGCTGCTACCTGTACTGTTCTGATAGTCACCAGAGATGACTTAAATAGGATTCCAGATGTGTGCTGCCACACCTTTCACAGACACTGAGGATGGAGACTCAGATCCTCATACTTGTGTGGCCAGTACTTTGCTGACTGAGACATCTCCTCAGCCCCACAGCTAATTTATTTATTTTTATTTTTCAATTATTTATTTTATTTTGTTTTTTATTAATTTGTATTGTTTCTACTATTTTATCATTTCTTTGAGCATCTCATTCAGTGTATTTTATCATATTCATCATCCTCAGTGGTTCCCAGACCCATGCCCTCCCTATCCCTGTCATGTCCCTACTATGTCCACCTCTTTCTTAAATAGGGTTGACCATGCATCACATGTCTCTGTTCACACACACCCTCCACACACACGTACTTACAATCTTTCTGTCCACTCTGCTGTGACATTTCCTGAGCCTTAAGTGTGGAGGTGTGTTATAAATGTATTAATTAACTGGGAATGGGCCTTTTACATACTTCCAATTATCTGTTAAATAAAGTTCAAAAAATACTATGAAAGACAGAGTTTTTTATATTCCATAAACAGTTCCAATAATGCAAACACAGTTTTACGCAAAGAAAATTAGAAGGGTTATTGTTCTGGTAAAGAAGAATGACTGTCTTTTAAAACTGGGTGCAGAGATAACACAAGTGGACAAAGCAGGAAATAAGCAAACAATATAATTGTTGCCAAAAGGTCTCAAAGTGCAGTTGTGTTATATCATAGCCATCACCAATGCCTGGTCTTGGGCAGTTGTGTTATGTTATAGCCATCACCAATGCCTGGTCTTGGGCAGTTGTGTTATGTTATAGCCATCACCAATGCCTGGTCTTGGGCAGTTGTGTTATGTTATAGCCATCGCCAATGCATGGTCTTGGCACCAAGAATTGATCAGGGACAATCTGTTATTTTACTGGTTGAAAGCAAAACAAATGAATAAAACTCTCAGGAATTGCAGAAGAGCCTGTATTTTACCATCCATTTCTAATCAACTAATAGCTATGGTTGTAGCTATAGCTGGGTTTTTAGTAAATTAGCTTCAAATTAGTTCATTTTATTACTCTTTAATAATTATGTTGTTCTATGTGGACTTCTTATTATCTGGCCAGCTCAACAACTGGAAACTCAGATGCACACATGGTCACTTGAGAATTAACTTCTGGAATAACTGTATTATCACTTCAAATGCTCCAGCTAGCTTGAAATCACTTGAGATCTTCAACTCTATCCTGTGACACAGCCTCATTAATTAATTAATTAATTAATCTTGTTTCTTTGAGTTTGTGAATCTAATCCAGGGCCTGTGCATGCTAGAAAGTGATTTTTCACTGAATCACATCCCCAGTATGGTTCTTTAGGAAGTAGGGCATGTATGATCACAATACAGTATCCACATGTATAAAAATGTCATTATAAAACAGTATTATGCATTTTATTAATTATCTTAATTAGTATATCCAAATTAAATTATAATATTGTTAAAAATAACCAATGATGGCACAGCAGAGTAAACAAGATAGAACTCAAGTTCCTCTCAGCTTTTCTAGAAAACTACTGAAACTTCTATCTGTGTTCAAAACTTAAAGTTTATTTTGTTCGTTTGTTTGTGGTGCTGGAAATTTAAACTAAGCTCTTACATAGGTCATGGAAACACCAAATTAATATAATTAAAAAGCATTGTATTTCTCTTGTCTGGTGATATTTATTATCATTTAATCTTTTATTAATATTATAAGTTAAAGTTTTAGTATATTTATCATTGCCTACAGCATTGTTTTCTGCCTGCCAGTTATTAACTTCACGCTATGACTGGTGATGAGAACAGTTTCTCTGCATGGCATGATATGTGTTAGGACTTACTAGCTCCAGGTGTGAGAGGCCCTGTCCATGCCACTGGTGAGCAGAAGCTTTGTGCCTTCCCTGCGTCTAGCAGTTTTTCCCTCTTGTCCAGGTTGATTATGGTAAGAATTCATACATTGGATGCCTGGAAAAATTGCTGATCTCTTCAAGTTACAGTCAGCTCAGAGGAAGCCAAGGTTAAGAATGCTGCAATTTGATGGCAATGCTTATTTGTGTGGAACTGTGAACATCTGATGCTACTCATTTGGGAGAAGAAAAAGAGAACGAACCAAGGATTCAGTGTTACATAGCAAGGAAGTTACATGCAGATACTTCTCCTTTTTTTTTCAGGTCTATATACAGCATTACTTAAATTCACAACTACTAAATTGATAAGATGAATTTCACTCTTTAATTTGCTGTTTCTAATGTGAATTTTTACCCTTAAAACTAACACTGAAAGCAGAGATGTGGTGCTAATTACAATTATAAAAGTTAAATGGCTTTGGGGAGCTTATTTTAAAAGAGATAATTTATTACTTAGTGTAGTAGAACAAGGAACAGAATATCAGCATTCATGAATTCCCTTACTAGAATTATTAAATATTTCAGATTGTTTTGATAAAATTACTAAATATGTATATCTATTTCTTATCTAGAAAATGAAGATATGGCCCTAAAATAAAAACTTTCAAAAATATTTTTATAATGGAAAGGTGCTGGAATAAAAAATTATTTTATTGTGTACTAATTCACATACACATTTTATACACACACACAAATTCCCCTATGACTCCTCATAAAATATTACAAATGAATAATCATATTACTAAAGATTTAAGTGATGATATTGAAATAGTATACATATCTCCCAGAAGGTATTGTAGCTAGTTTGAACATATTGTGAGACCACTGGATGTGATGGGTTTCATCAATTTGACACAACCCACAATTTCCTGGAAAGGGAGTCTCAGTGAGAGAGTTTGGGGGTTAACCTGTAGACTTGTCTGTAAAGAATTATCTGAATTGTTAATTCATGTGAGAAGACTCCATTTATTGTGGGCATCATCATTCACATGAAAGGAGTCCTGAACTACTCAAGTAGTGGAAAACTTGAACTAAGTGTAAGCAAGTGAAATGCATACAATCATTCTCTCTCTGTAGTTGACACTCCCCTCAAGCTCCTGTCCTTGGCTTTTTTCCATGATGGACTGTAACCTGGAAGTTTGACTAACATAAACTCTCCCATAATTTCCGTATTCAGATTTTATAATGTGTTCCTCTTTGCAAATATTAAAATAATTGTTTTTTTCAATTATTATTAGCTTTATAAAAAATCTTTTTAGTTCTGGAAAGAAGAGGAAAATCTGTGTAATTGCCAGTGTAGGGATGAAGCTCAAAGCCTGGCTAACACAGCTAATGCTACATGTTTTACAAAGCCTTTGGATTAGCCACGCACTGTTCTAAGAATTTAGTTGAAGAAGCCATCTTTCTGTTCATATTTCTTGTTTGGGCAAATAACTGGTTTGTCTTTAATAGAGGATAGAAAGAATATAGGGATGCAAAGTGAGAGGGCATCTATGCTGGTGGGTGATAGCCACACAATCTATTTCTATGGAGTGAGTTAGGGTAAGATTGCTCTCCATGGATGGATTTTACCCTTCCTAGGAGATTAACAGTTGAATGGCCAAATGTATAGAAAATAGGTAATACTGAATTGTTACATTTTCCCTGACTTCCTTTGTCATTAATGCTTTTATGAAAAGGTGGTTTAGTTTGAGCCACTCATTAAAAATTTGAGACAGAATCAAAGCTACTTGCTAATAAACTTTGGGTATTCTCCAGAAGAAAATGTTTAGTTAGAGAAAAAAAACTACATAAACTCTAAGTAGATAATAAAAACTGCATATAGTGAATTATTGTTAGTCTTTACCTTACTGTTAAGAAACATTTAATATTTTTTCCAACAAAACTATCTGGTTTGATTAAGTAGAAAGGAATGAGTTCAAAACTTTGGACTAGCTTCAAAGCTAATACACATATGTATATATCTAATACAGCCATATGTCCAAACTACTTAGTTACAAAATAAGCTGTACTACTGCCCTGTTATACCATGAAATGCTCCCAGTATCATGCTCTGTGGATTTTGTCCTGACATGTGTGTAGTTCAGTGAAAAAAGGAAAGCCCTCTACATGCATGCTATAATAGAGAGCATTATTAAATACTGAGCAGAAATGTGAGGCTAAATGCACAAATCCCTTCTCAATAATGGAATGATTTCTTCTAACAAAAGTTATCAAGATAAATTTCAAGAAAGCAAGGTGCATGTAAAGGGTATTTAGCTTAATATATGCAAAAATGACAAGGATTTTGGTGAAACAGCCAAATAAAATCAAACATAATGAGAACACATTATGAACAAATTATGTTGATTACATCTAATAGGTTTTTACAAGGAAAGTTAATATAAAACAGGTATTGGTTCTATTCTCCTAAAATGAGCACTGAAATGCACTGGCCTCCTTTTCTGTTGTAATTATTAGAACACTTCCTGAACTTTGTAGTATGAGTGACATTTGGAAGCCATAACTCTGAAAATCATATGCTCAGAATGCATCTGTAACTGTGCAGCCTAAAAGGCGATTGTTCATTTTATCTTATTAGAAGCTCTCCTGGCCTCCACAGCCCCACTCATCTGGCCCCCACTTCAGGCTCAAGTCATGCAGATTGGAGTTGACTCTCAATTATACCAAGTCTTTTTCCAAAGATGACAGTCCAAATACAGTAGAGATAAAATACATCAAGGTTTAAAATAGGCCCGTTCAGCCCCAGTGCCGTTTCATCATGAGATGGTATAATTCACGATGCCTCTGCCCAGCCGAACATATGTTATGTTCACAGCCCGCGTCACTCTTCATTTGTAATTATTTCCCTTCTTTTCCTTCACTCCCATCTTGTAATACTTTGCTTGGTTGAAGACAAATACTGAGAGGCAAAGGGTATTATCACATGATGACCTGTTCCAGGGTGTTAAACCCCTGTCAAGGTTTGATTTTAACATGGAGTATCGATGACAGTACATCAATTCAGGAATCATGTCCTGAATTAGACTATATTAATTATCACTTGAATGCAATATGCATGAAAATGCTATTTCATTGACTAAAAGGATCTGACTGAATAAAAATCCATTTCTCATCTGGTTGCTTATAGATAAAGACATTTTTTCTCTTTGTTTAGGGTTGTTCTTTATTAAAAATGATTTTATATGAATGTATGAATAAATTATCTTACCAACAACAGGACAGGATAGTGTTAAATGAAGAAAATGTAATAGGTTGTCTGCTCTTGGCTTGTGTCTAATAATGTATTTGCACTTAATAGTTTAGGAAGATTATTTATAAACATACTGCAAAACCCAAAGTTCTTATTTTCAGATTTCATAAAAACAAGAGCGGTTTCAAAATTGTTGTCTCTTTCATTTAAAGGACAAGAAAGTTATACCTTAAAATTTACAGACGCTGCCACCTCAAGAACTGACGACACTAACAAATGCATTTGAAGTAAAACTAATATTATTCTTAATTTTGAGAAGACATTGACATGAACATCATGTCCCTAAGCCCCTCACAAGTTTAACAGATACACAATTGCATGACTTCATATTTTTTAGGGACACAACAGAACAGAAGAAGGAAGAACCTAGCAGCGTCTGACATGCTGCTCACAGTTCCTTACATTTAACATACATAACATTTTTAGCTAAAAACAGGGTTTTTCCATGTTTTTCTCAATTTGTGTTTAAAAATTTTCAGTATCTTAAAGCAACACAAAAATTAATTTAAAATATAAAATTAAAACCTCTAAATTTGGTTGAACTTAAGAGAAATAAATATAAGTTGTTTAAGGAGGGTGGGATGAAGCCCTTGTCCCACAATCCTAAGGGCTCGTGTTTGGCTCTCCAGGAGGCCTGTGGAACCCTAGGCAGCAGGAAAATGTGTAATTCCAGCATGTCCCTCAAGGGGTGGGAAATGGAGACAGAAAAATTTCCTGGAAGACTTTGAGCCAACTAACAGCTGTGAATGACAAGAGATACTCTGTCAAACAGGGTGACAGGTGGGGACTGACACATGGGGTCATCTTCTGACACTTAACATGTAGGCCCATCCCCCAGGACACACACAAATGCATAAAGAAAGATAGCTAGGTCTGAAAACGCTTTTCAATTGTAAAGAAAAAGAATCAAAACCAAAAACAAATCACTATTCTAAAAGGTAAGCAGATGTTTCCATCACTAAACTCGATGTCTGTTAGGAAACATGATTCTTGGATGTCCTCCAAAAATGCCTTTTCAGTAAAAATTTCAAAATGTCAAGTTTATATTTTTGAAGGGATGATTTTTTAAATAGTTAGGAAATACTGTTTTACTTTAAAGAGTTGAGAGTCAATGCAATAGTCTCTGTTTATAATACCAATACGAGGTAAACTGAGGCAGGGCAATTATGAGCTTTGGGAAAGTCTGCACTACAGAATGAGACCTTGTCCCCTAAACAAAAAGTAAACAAAGTGAGCTTTTTTTTTTAATTGAGGAATCAGTTGAAGCATATAAAGTGGAATGTTAATATTTGTGTTGGCAAACTAAAGAAATTCTCAGAATTAGAATAATTTGTTCCAATTATCCTTTCCATTGCATTTCATACAAATCCTTAATACAAAGATTATGCAGATCCTGGGGGAAAAGGGGAAGGTGTGCTAACTTGTCTAAGATGATGTCCCTAGCACTCCTGCCCAAGCAGGCACTCTCATGCTGCACCGAGCCATTCAGACACTACAAAGAGGCTGCAAAAATAGTCATCAATGAAGTAGTAGACTCATATTGTCAAAAGCAACTCATTTCTACCTATATTCTTTGAATAGTAATACTGACACTCCACTTAAAATGATTATTCTCAGAAAACAGGGCCCATATAAACATATCTGTCTGATTTAGAAGAAATCAAATAAAGCTCACTTTTATTGCAAATTTTGGACTGTTCAGTTTACACAGAAACGTTCTGCGTGGGGAGAAAAGTAAACATCTCAGTATTGTAGAAGGGACAAGCTGGTCTGGAGATGCCAGCATCCATGAAGCCACCACACAGTCCACAGTTGCTTCTTATTGGATCTAGGGAACATTATTTTTTTTTAATTTTTTATTTATTTTTTAAAGATAAAACACAATTGTCAAATTCTTAAAAAAATAAACAAAAAGGGAAAAACCTGCTTTAATAAAACTAGAAATTGAAAGACAAACATTATAACAGAGATGAATGAAATTCTAGAAAATCATAAGGATAACATCATAAATTTGTTTTAATAAATTGAAGAATCTGAAAAAATTGGGGAGTTTTTAGATAGAAAAATTAAACCTAAAAGCAATAAATGAGACCTTCTTCAATCACACCCTTGCCAGAGGCCATCAATGCAGAAGTGAGGCACTGTGTCATTTTGCTATGTTCTAGCTTTGGGCTTTTGTATACAATGACTTCTTTTTTATTTTTTTATTTTTTTTTTAAAGTCTACTAATGAGTGAGTCCATCCCCTGCTTATCTTTCTGGATTGGTGATACCGTGCTCAGGAAGATAT
Organism: Sigmodon hispidus; assembly: GCA_004025045.1. Lineage (NCBI taxonomy): Eukaryota > Metazoa > Chordata > Mammalia > Rodentia > Cricetidae > Sigmodon > Sigmodon hispidus. Next base: position 73,293 of record PVIH01006640.1, read on the forward strand.
TCTCCAAATCCATCCATTTGCCTGTGAATTTTAGGATATCACTTTTCCTTACTGCTGAGTAGTACTCCTTTGTGTAGATGTACCACAGTTTGTTAATCCATTCTTCAGTTGAGGGGCATCTAGGTTATTTCCAGGTTCTTGCTATTACAAATAATGCTGCTATGAACATAGTTGAGCTAATGCTTTTGGGGTGTGAATGTGCATCTTTAGGGTATATGCCTAGTAGTGGTATTGCTGGATCCTTGGGGAGATGGATTTCCAGGTTTCTGAGAAACTGCCATATTGCATTCCAGAGTGGCTGAACAAGCTTACACTCCCACCAACAATGGAGGAGTGGGAACATTATTTTTAAAGTAGAAAAAATAATGCCTACCTTTCTGTAGTATGGTCAGGAGTGTGGGAGACTAAGGTGGCCTGAGACTGACACTCCAGAGTGGCGGGTGGAACACCTCCTCTCTAGCCTGGTAAGGGGGGAGGGCTATGTGGCCTGTGTTCACTGCAGGACAGACCAGTGAAGGAGCCTGACAAAATCCATGTGACTGTGACAGAAAGGGTCTCAGGTTGAAGATTTACTGAATCCCTTGTAAAATCCCTTGTATGTCTCCTTCCTGTAATTTCAGAACCTGGTCTCTAAGTTTCTCTCCAGTCTTTGCCTTGTGCTTGCTTTCTGGAAAGAAATTCTCAGTGAAAATGTTATGTGTAATATTAAATTAGCTAGTTATTTTTAAATTTTTCTTTTCTGCATGTACCAGGTTTGTGCCTCGTGCCTAAGGAGGCCACTAGAGGGCCTTAAATTTCCTGAAACTCTAGCTACAGATGGTTTGAGCTATCACGTTTGTGCTAGGAATCACAAGGAGCACCCACCCAGCACCCTTACGTGTCATCTATTCAGTCCTAAAGGTTATTAATTTTTAATTTCAGAAATGTAAATATTCAACTTAGTTCTTTCCATTAAATTCTAAATTCATGATTGTAGTTACTACAAGATGATTCACAAGCTCAGCAGGAAAAACAAAAATGTATTTTATTTTCTGCAATTAATAATAAAAAATTGTATTTACAAAATCCAAACCCTCATGAATAAAGAATAATGAATAAATTGCCTATTTATACTTTATACCATAAAGTTTTGTAAAAACACCTTAAAATACTTCTAAATAAGTGACATTAATTTCTTTGATTCAAATTCTGATTTAAAATTATGGAAACAAAATATTTTAATTGTTATTGCCCTAAGATCAAAATATTTTATGCTTAATAATAAAAGAGGTAAAAGCAAAGTTTTCACGTCATCATTTTTTACTGTCATCCAAAATTTTGTCTCTACTCTTTTATGTTAATAAAGTAATGACAAATATTTCTTGATTCATGTATATAAGCCAAAGTCTCAGCATTAACTTATGAAACAAATCCCCCTCCCTCTCTCTCTCTCTCTCTCTCTCTCTCTCTCTCTCTCTCTCTCTCTCTCTCTCTCCAGCCTCCTGCTCTTATTCTTCCATACACAAACATACCTCTTTCTCTGGTGCTATAGTAATAAAAATGTATCTCATTGCCTGATTGTCAAAATGCCCTGTCATATGACTATGATGCCATCAGTATACACTTTTTGCAGACACCACAATGTGGGATTGACATATGACATTTATAAAATGTAAGAATCCTCCCCCAACTTTTACAGTCTATTCCCTAGTAGGCTTTCACAATGTAAAATGAACTGAATGCAACTGTGTGCTCATTAGCTGTGCCACTTCTGATACATTGTGCTGATTGACAATGAACCACTGTGATATCAAAGTGCAGGTGTAAAAAATAATAAGGCAACTGCTTGTGTAACAAAATCGCACTAACTGAGAATGTGTAATAAATATGCAAGAAGGTAGTTTTTTTATCCATTGAAAATGTGGCAGGATACATCAATATAAAACCCAAGAAGGGTTTTGACATGCCAAACTCAATTAAAGTTTGTTTCCATGACTATCACTGGCAAGACTCAGTGACTCACTGTGCACATGTGGAAGGTGATTATGCAAGTATCAGATAGGAGCCACTGAGGACACTGAGAGATTTAGATGATGCTTGAGACAGAGCTATTAGCATAGCCTGACATCACTCTTAATTGTAAATAGACAGCAGAGAACTTGTCATAATGAAATTATTATATTATATGCTTAGCTATCTCTTGCCTATTGGGAAGTGGTAGACATTATTATCTCCCTTGTGAACCATCTTTCTCCCCTCCAATAGCCCCAAGGACTTAATGCTTAAAATATTATAAAAGAGAAAACAACATAATGAATTAAGTAAAATACTGACAGAATTTAAATAGCTTGCATATAATAACTGTATAGTAATATGACTGAGTTTTATATATGCTGGCTTACATTGCTTATATTTAAAGATAGAAATAGCAATGTGACACAGATTGAAGACTTATTTTCTAGAAAATTAATAAGATCACCCATCTCCCCAAATCAAATAGACATTTACATTTTATTGCCTTTTCAACTTATTCAGACCAATAGGTATTACATAAAAGTGTGTAATATGAAAGTATTAACCATCAGACAACATAAGATCCTAAAGCCAGAAGATGGCAAATACATCAGGAAAGAATTTTTTCTTTTCTACATGCCTCCATCATTAAAAAACTAACAAACTATTTTGTATAAAATTGATTTGAAAAATTCCAGGCCAGTATCAAATAGTTGCTATGGTAACACTCACACTGTCTTCTCAGAAGGGAGTGTCCCAGGAGAACTTGTGAAGAATTTGGGATAACTTACCTACACAGAAAGCTAGGAATCCAGTCCAGACAGGCAAGTTTCCTGTTACCTTCTATGAAGCTCTTCAGCAGACTCTCAGTTAAACACAGTGAAGTACTTAATAAACTATGTGCCCTCCATAGCCTTTGTTAGATCATTTTGAGAAAATTCAAAAGCATTAAAGGGAAATTATCAGAGATATTAACAATACTGCTACCAATCATTAAGGCGTGTACTGTAGCCACCAGTCACTTCTGTTAGTTGTTCACGTGATTAATTGCCTTAATAATAGGGGAAGAAAGCACAATAGGGAGAAAAGTGGCAGTAGGGACTCAGACTTCATTCTGCACCCAAATCTATATAGAGATGATAGCAAATGGAGATGTCTTGACCTCATCTTAGGTGCTCTGAATTAGGTACATGATGGGCTGCAGTTGATATATCACGTTTATAGAAGATTGTGACAGATGCTACACACTGTCTTGCAACATGGATAAAGAGTTTAACAGATCTTGTTAAATATTAGATAAACTTTCCTCAATATTCCAGAGAAGGTTTATTACTTTATTTGGTATGGAGAGTCACAAGCTAACTCTCCCTTCTATTAACAAATACGCCGTAGTAGGGAGTTGCGGATTTGAGGAAATGAGAACAATCAGCAACATTCTATTCAAAGTACTGTGCATTGGAAACACCTTTCTTCTTCCCCTGGCTGGACAGACCAAGGCCATGTCTTGGTCCTGCTCCTCATTGGAGCCTTGGTGCTATTCAAGTGCCTCAGTAAGGCTCTTCTGGCCCCTTTCTTATATGATGTCTCTACAACTGATAGGATATTTGGATTCAGATTTTACAAAGGCTGTTTGTGTGGTCACTGTGCCACAGCTCCTAAGGACAAAAAAAAGTAATCTTTGATTATGAACAGTAAGGCCTGCTATGACTTGAGTATTGTTTATTTATTTTTATTTAATGGTTGTTTATTTTTTGATACATAGCTCTGGCTGGCCTGGAACTTGCTGTATGGAACAGGTTGGCCTCCAATTCACAGAGATCTACCTGCCTCTGCCTCCTAAGTTCTAGAAGTAAAGTCATGAGCCAGTCCACATCAGGCTCTGGAATTTGGTTCTAACCTGTCTTTCCAGCCTTATATGCTACTTCAGCCACATGTTTTACTGGTGGCCTTCAGATGGTCAGGAGCTTTTATTAGCATTTAAATCTTTCCAGTCATTTGTTCTGTGCTGAGAAGCAGCTTTGTAAAGCTTCACTCATCCAATTGAAGCTTCAGATTCCAAAAATTCCAAGTTCATTCTAGTTCCCAGATTCAACAATACTTATCTTAGCACTAATGAGAGATGGGCTTCTTCTGGGGCTGCATTGAGGTCTGTCTGGTTTAGGTTTTACAATAGGCAGATTATATCTTCTGTCCAGGATGGTATGTTAATCTTTCTACTGTTGCTATCACAATGATGTGTGATGTGCAAAGGAACATGGCTTACTTAGCTCACAGTGTTGGATGTTAAAGCACATGGAATCTATTCCCACCATCCCAGCTCTGGACATGGTCCCTTGACTATGGAACCTTGCTGGATATCTTTGTGGTAGGAATGTATGTAAGAACACTCAGATGTAGAGGTGGAAAGCCAGAGAGCGGGAAAGGGCCAACATTGCTTTTTGTAGTAACTCCTTACTGCAGAAACTAACTGAAAACCAACAAGAAAGATGTTCATTGTCTCCAGGGTGGCAACCTCAATAACCGAGGTCCCTGTAGTCAGCTCTTCCTTAGAAAGTTCCACATTTTTACACTAAAGATCAAGGATGCAGCCTCTAGTGACAAACGTATAACATCTAAACAATGGTTCCTGGGAACAGGAAGCAGGACTAGCCTCTCTTCTGTCTGTCTGTCTGTCTGTCTATCTATCTATCTATCTGTCTGTCTGTCTGTCTGTCTGTCTGTCTGTCTGTCTGTCTGTCTGTCTGTCAGTCTGTCTGTCTGTCTGTCTGTCTGGTATGTCTATTTACATATTTATTTATTTTTTAGTTTTTTGTTGTATTTTTTTTTTTGGTAACCCAACTTTTGGGAAATTCTTACTGATCAGATTCTAGAAGTGTTTCTCCAGTGAGTATTTAAGAATAAAAGTAATTATACTAGGAAATTATTTGGGGGTGGTGATGAATACAACTTTCAAGAAATTTTTCTGTAGTAAATCTTTCACTATTTCTTAACACAGGCACTTTCAGACATTGTTCAAGGGACAGTGAAGTGAAATTCAACCAACATTTACCAAGAGTGTCTGTCAAAAGCAAGACAGTGTGACCTCTGACACTGCAGACAGAGTCCCTCTAGAAGTCCTCTCAACTTAACACAGCACTTTGTATCTGTTACATGTGGAAATTTATTTTGAACCTAAAATAAATTAAAATTAGAATGAAAATACTTCTGTGGAGGGATTAGATGCAGCCTGTCTATCTGAAAACTTTGAATTTAGTATTGGCTTAAAAGGTCAGGCAGCCATAGGACTAAAGTGAACATAAATACTAAATTCCTGAAGCAAATGCAATTTCTTTTGATGTTGCTGTTGATGGTGATATTTAAAGCATAATAGTGCATAGATTCATGAAGTATTCTTTAGAAACAATTGATGAACCAGTCTAAATAAGAATTCAAAGTTTTCAGCTGAATATGAAAAAATGCTTGTGTTTTAGTGTGGGATTGTTTATTATTTGATTTGCTCCCTCAAAACATTAAGTAAGCACTATTGCTGTATTAATACTATTGCTGTATTAATTCATCCCTTCACTTATCCCTTTAACAAGGATGAGAGGCAGTGTCTGCTTCCAAGTAGCCTGAAATCTATTTTGCAGCTCCAGCTGAGGCCTTTCAGACATTGCTCCTTCTGGCAGAAAGATTTGACCAAATTCAAGTTCTTTTACTGCACTAAAATGAAGGCATAATATTACACATTGCCAAATCTCCACTCGGAAGCTTGACAGTGGCTATGTCCATTCCTAGCCACAATTCAAAAAATATTCCTCTCACATTCACTCTCCATTCATCTCCTGGGTATTATTCATATTCATTCTCTATTATCCACTGGATCGTAGCTTCTTGATAGTGTAAACACAATACTCTCTGTTGTAGCATTATTGGCACTTATCATTGTGTGCTTATCAAGATATTTATAAATAGTTAATTTGCTGAGTTTTTTTTTTATTTGAGACCAGGTTTCCTGTATCCCAAGCTAGCTTTGAATTTGCTATATGGCCAACAACAATCTTGAACATCCTGTCTCCTGAGTGTTGGGATTATAAGCATGCAGTACTATCCCTAATATATACAGTTTTGGGGATTGAACCCAGAGTTTCCTGCATGCTAAGCAAGCACTCTACCACCTGAGGTACATTTCTAGCCCCAAGGAGCTGAAGCATTTAGTTGGATAGGAACATACTCTGAGTTCTGCTGATGATGGTGTGGGATGCAGAAGACATAGTTCTGTGTTCAAGAGATTTTCATGTTAGCAGAGGAAATCAATCATTCTTCAATAACTGTAATTCAAAGTATGAAGTGATAAGGGTCATGGAAGTTATACCAAGGAGGTGCTCAAGAATTTAGGGGAGGGGAGGAGAGATTATTTCTAGCTGTTCATGGTTTAATGTCCTTGGTATAGTGAAGAGTCCAGGATAAAGGGACAGCTCTTGCTACAACTGGTCACACAAATGTACTGGCTGATAACAATAAAAAAACATAGTTCTGCTCAAATCTTTGAAATGCATGTATTAAATCCAAAATGAGTGATAGACTCAGTGTTAATACCATTTGGAAAAGAGAGACGTGTACAAATGCAGGAAAGATTGAGAAAGGCTTTGGAGAAACAGAGATGAGCGTTCAACAAGTCAAATGACAAGCCTAAGGAGAGGAATCCCAGGCAGAGGCTAGTGTGACTCGGAAGGAAGGGGGAAAAGCTGGTTATGGGCTGCCTTTCTTTGTGCATACTAAGCATTCTGACCTTGTCGCATAGCCACTCATTCTCTCCAATGGCACTAAACAGAGATCCACCAGGAGAGAAGATAGAGTCTCATACAGTATGAATAGTACAGAATGTCCTCAGATACCTTCATTTATCTCTCTACCTGAGGATGTGATAGTGTGCCAGCCCTCTGCTCACTTGATTTCATTACCTCATACAACTCTTTAAAGCCATCCTTCCGTATTTTATCTTACATTAGACCTATGACCATTGTGAGAGATAACAGCTATAGCTTGCTGAGCTTTGATAAAATTGGATATATGTATTTTAATGATATATTTAAAGTTGTGAGAAAAAGGGACTGTTTATAATATGTTAATATGCATCACAAATATTCTTGTTTTTCTTATTCAGAAAAAATACCTAAACTGCATTTTTATTTTGTGTTCTTTCTTGTTCTCTTTTTCTGTTGGTGTTAAGAAGCAACTGAAACTTTGCCCCTTGTTTTTTATTTTGTTTCATTTTGTTGTAGATGAATGTAGGACATTTTTGCAGGTGACAAATGTCCCATTTTCCCAGTATTCTACCAAATGCAGTTACAGTCTATCTTTGCTCCTAGTTTAAATTGCTTCAGGATGCAGACCAAATGTACCACTCCTCAGCTTTGTTTCCCTGTAAATTTAGATGCACACAGACACTTTGTCAATAAGTAGATTTTTTTAAAGGAAATTGTAATCTCAATACTATCATATCATTATATTTCATTTGCAATGGATATAAAAACAGAAAATGTGGTATGGAAAAAAAACATACAACACGGTCAACTATTCGGGATACTAAAATAAAGTATGTGAAAAATATTTCCACAAAAGTAATCTACCACAAGTCATAAGTACTAATGAGGGTTACATGTAGGATGAGGTAGTAAATGTGGATCTGACAAACTATTGAATGAACAACACATACAAAGTCCCTGGAATTTTGTGTGACGGTCTGAATGGAATTTCCAAATCTATATGTCATATAAAATAAAATCTTCTAGGCTCATGTTGAAAAGATTCTTGTCAGCTGTTTATTTAATCAGACAACCATAAGCTTCTCATAATGGATTTCTTAATTGCATTTAATATGACTAACTATACATGGAAGAAGATACAGGCATCACATATTTATAACAAAATATCTTGAAAACTGCAGTACACATTAAAAATATGCAAGACGCACTATTATTTTGTGAAACTGTAGAAAACTTGTAAGTAGCAAGGGTGACCTCCAGTGTGCAAGACAAGGTTATGCCAGAGAAGTGTTGCAGGCAGGCACAGAAGCTGCCCTGGCCCAGGCGAGGCTGTGAGAGTCACTAACAATGGAAGGAAAGGAACTTTGTAAGCCCAAAGAAATTACTTTGTCTTGGCTTTGCTTTATTTCATTTGTTGGTTTTACTTACTTTTGAAGTTTATGGTATTAATAGCTTACCACCAAAATCTCAAAACACTAGGGGGATTAAATTGGTGCCTAATGAAAGCTAGAGAATGACTTCTTTTATATCATCTGGTTGGGATTTGAATACCTTTAATGTTCTGAGAAATAAGCTAAATTTATATTAGTTTAAAGGAAAAATCAAAAATGATGTTCTTTAAATGTCTTAGAGTAAAACAACTTGACAAAATTCCTGTACATGGCTACTGACCCATGAAACAGAACACTAATAACCTCTAAAGCTGAACTGCAGTTTTTTTCAGGATGTCTTCAAGGTCCAAAGCTTTCACTATACATAATATTTCTTTCTATGGAAAGCAATGCCTTGCCATATTGAATAATACAATTTCTATTTGTCTTTAATCTCAACATAATATTAACTATTCCATGAAAAGAGAAAGCATGATGCTTGCCTTATAAGCCTAACCAACACCACTCACTCCATCTTTTAGATTTTAGGTAATAGGAATTATTTCCAACTACCACAGAGTTTTTCTTTGAAGTTTTTTTTTTTTTTTAAAAGACCTTACTTGGTAAACATTTGAAACTTTGAGGGGAATGAAGTGTCTTTCAAAAGGTTTCATTAGTAAAAATCCGGAGTTCTGCCTTAACTAACCGGACCACACAGAAGGCCTAATTAGGTGAGTGCCCACCAGCGGGCCTGCCCCGCACAGTCAGTGTCTCTCCTCGCCAGGAGCATCCACTTTCAAATGTCTAAGCTATGGGTGCTAAAAAAATCTGCTTCTGGCTGACTTTTAGCATGAAAGGTATAATGCTTAAAATGAATTGCTCTTTATGAATATTCATAACAATCAGTATGAACTTAAGTTCCTAGACAGGGAAAAGTATGAATAACTGCATGTGATCTGGCTTGTTTACATGGTTCATAATGTAATTTGGTGCATGCATGCATAAAATACCTATTGTTAATAGCATAAAATTAATGCATTATTTAAAATTCACATTGGTGATAATATGTTCTATATGTAATAAATTATAAATTATGAAATTCCCCAGAATGTTATAATCCATTAAATGATAATTATTCCTTTGGACTTGTTATGATTTATCATGACAAGAGTCAGTGTGCTACCTGCTAGGAAATGCCTGAATGTGCCCTGACATGATGGGTCCTAATGGCTCCAAAGGAACCATTATTGTCTATTGTGTCAATATTTTGCGTGCTAAACAGGATCCACAGAAGACTTCTAAACTAGGCCTTTGCACATCACCATAACGAGGCCTTGATCTGTTTTGTTAACAATATAGTAGTATTAAAGTCATGCTTTTGAATTTATACAATTATAGTTATGAAATTTTTATCAATAATTTTCTCAGTAAACTCTCAGAAGATGTCAAATATCATTTATACTGTTTCATTTAGAATTTTTATTTTTGAATACCATATTAAATATGTCAAATTAATGCCAGAAAAAGATTTGACACAAAAATTAAATTTACCTCATGATATTATTTTTAAAACTAGTATTTTCTTTTTAAAAATCAAATCAGAATCTCAAGTATCTCCCAAAGATAATTTGTAAACCAAGAAGAGTTTTTGATTTTTTTTTATGGAATGTATGAATCAAAGTATTAAGGAGATTTTTCACCTTAATTTATACCAATGTATAAAGATACTACTAGAAACTCAACATTTAAAAATGTACAAATACTTACTGCATCTTATATATTTTTAGCTAAATAAAAATTTTTAAAGACAAACATCAGTTTTTTGTTAATTTTAAAGGAAATATAATAATTGATTATTGCACACTTGAGACAAAATGGTGGTTTAGAATATATTAGGATTATTTGTTATTTGAGACATCAATCTTGAAATGTTGACTATATCTTTAAATACTATGACTTACCAGGTGGTATGTAATATTACAAAATGTATATATAAAATAATATGTAAGCAAGAAGTGGCAGATAAGAATTAAATTACAGTCCAAGCTAACTGTGAGAGCTACATTTTAAGTAAGAAAAGAGAATAATTGATTTTTTTTTGTTTTAGTTATTTGTTAGAAACCTGAACTGGCAAAATCCCAGCCAGATTCATGCAGCCATTTGAAGATCAAAAATTAAAATTCAGATGCTCATGTTTAAGAAAAGAAATGCTGGTGAAATGTCTTGTCATGTGATTTTATACAAATGGAATAAGTATCATAAAAAAGTGGACATAGTATTCTTTTGTGTATTGATTTTTAAGCAATACTTTTCAGATATGTCAGGTTGCCCAGATTTGAGTATAAGAGTATTTTGTTGTTGTTGTTTTTAATTTCAGCTCTGTTCTTATGAAAAAATGTTTTGGCAAAGTCGGCAATTCCTTAAATGAAGATTTCCACCACCACCACCACCACCCCCACCCGCCCCTGCCCCTTCTGGGTATCAGGAGACCATTTTAATTCACTCACCCGCTAAACTCTCAACGGGACTGGTGTATACGGTAACATAGGAGCCAATATCCTAGCTATCAGTTTTCATACAGCCAAGCTGGACCTTTACATTATGGCTGCCCTGCCTTTATTGTTCTTTCATTGCATCTGTCAGCATTTCCTGACAGCACATTACAGAGCACATGGCTACAAAGTCAGTACCAATCAGTCCGCGATCATCAGACATAAGTAGCAGACTATTGATAATAGGCCTTAAATCAGATCATTATGGTTTAAGCATAAGATTCTTAAAAGGCAACAATCCCAGGGGCACTCCTACTCGCACCTGCACCTGTCTCAGACCTCAGGAAGATGGTTTTCCTACTCTGTACCACCTACAGCTGCAAAAGAAAAAAAGCATGGTTGCATTCAGTGCAGGCGAATACCCACTCGAACACACTGCACTGTGTAATAGGAAGCAGGAGAGCAAAGGTGGCAATTAATGCAACTTTACTGCATCCAAAACCTGTGCCCAAGTATGATAGAATAGCTGCCGTCACAGCAGTTGTGCTGTGCTTTTGCCATGTCTCACTTATAAGCATTTCAACTTGCTACGGCCATTTAACAAGAGAAGTGAGAGAACCCAGAGTGTAGAGGTGTGCTACCCCAAACTTAAGGCATCGTGTTAAAAACAAAGGCATCTAATTTCTCTCTGACATAAATAATAAAACAAAACAGGACATGCATGCAAATTTAGTAACATAAAATTTAAGGTGATAAACAGAGTGGAGGTTGGCCTCGCATTTAGTATTCCTTAGTTATCACCATAATTGCTGCATGTCTATCATCACCAGCAAAAGAAGAAAGTGTCTTTCTCAGCTGCTCCCTGCTTGTTTTGTTCGCTGTATTCTTGTAAAGTGGGAGAAAATAAGTGTCATTTAATGAATAGTGCTATTCTTTGTCTGACAGCTTCATATCTGTTAGGTGTAGGAGGCCTACTACTTTCTTTCTCTGATAATGTTTTTGACAGTGTGCTAAATTCCTCCCCCAAAAGGCCGGCGTGTATATTCTGCTAAAAGGGGCTTCATCTCTCCTGAATGGGTGCCCTCTTTTAACCCCCTTCAGCTTCTGTTCTTACATTAATTGAGCTGATCAGATTGAGCATATGAATTTGTCTTTGATGTATTCGTATGTTTAGTTGACGTTGCTCTCTCTCTCATTGGCAGCGGACAGAGCTCTCAGACAAATAGGACTGTTTCCATGGTAACAGGCAATAGCTAGGGATCTCTTGAAAAATATTTTTATTTCAAAATTCAAACTGGAAAATCTCACTGGATATGGTTCTCAGTTCTAAACGTGTCATATCTAATGATGAATGCAATTAGGAATCCCACCAGTGTTTTAAATAATAAATTAGCCTAATTTTCTAGGCCTGGCATGATGACATACAAATACTAAAAAGGCGTCTTCTTTTTAAAACCCATAACAAAGGACTTATTAATGACTTTTGTTCTTAGGATTTCAAATTAAAACGGATGGTGGGCTAATGATAGTGGCTTTATATCTGCTAAAAACCAAAGGCCTAGAAGTAAACTTTTTTTTAAAAAAAATACTTCAAGCTGCTGTGATATGTAGTTATTTCATTTAAAATAAAAAGCAGGTGTAGAAGCTCTTCTATAAATGTTGAATGCAATAGCAGTTGATAAATCTCTGTGGATAAAAATGCCTGTAGCCATGTTTAATTACTGAGCATGAAAAAGGGACGGCTGGTGAACATAACTTTTATACTCCACTACCATCTCAGAGCTCTGTAGCTTTCAAATCTTGACTAAGCCATTGCAATAGAAGGGAAATTAAATATTCAATATATGATATAAATTACAATTTTTAAGCTTAATTTCTTCTCACTAGTGGTATTGATTATTTTTTTCTCCAGGTCACAAGAGGTCTGGCTTAGAGGACAATGGATGTCTTTGTATGGTTGGACAGTGTCAAGGACCTGCCATAACGTATCATCACATTTTAAAGGTCATTAAATGCATGCCACATTGTTTTTTTTTCCTTTAGCTTTATTGTTAGTACTACAAAGCTCTTTAGCAGCTGAGACTGGATGCTACATGTCAAAGTACACTTTGCTTTTTCATATTCACTGGTAAATGCACTACATTAAAAAAATAGAGATAAAATTGAGCAAGGAGATAAGTATTTTGAGTTTATCTAAAAGAAATTATTAAGATGTTACCATACATATTGATGAGGAGGTTAAAGCGAATATACATGACAGCTTTTGTTTATAACGCATGTTTTCTTCCCATGTTAACTTAGACTTTTCTATTGCACACACTAAAAAGTTTGGGTTGAAAGTAAAATATGGTAAAATATGAAAACTATATATTATATTCATAAGCAGTTATGAATTTCTAAACTTTTACTTTTCTATAACATCTGTTATTCTAGTCTAAGATATAAATTTTACATGTTTTTATTACATGTTTTATTCCAGGTTTTGCTACTAAACTACCCAAAATATTTTTTACTAAAAATGAATATGATATTTTACAACACACACACAATCACACACATACAACACTTTCTCACACACACACATGCACTAATAAAAACCCTCAAATGCAAATACATGAAACACTGCAGGGGCTGTTGAGAAGGGAGCACTGTTGAGAAGGGAGCACTGTTGAGAAGGGAGCACTGTTGAGAAGGGAGCATTTCTCCCCTTTACTATTTACCAACTTGCTTCATCAAAATAACCTACAGTGAAGACCACAGATTCCAACTGACCACAGACTTCACCAATGGCAAACATGCGCATATTCTGGAGGCCAATGAGAATGCTCACCCAGATGGGGTCTAAAAGACACAGCAATCACACTTTCCTTTATGGAGGCCTTTTTTCCCTCTATGGTAGGTCAGTATTTCTTCTTCACTTTCTTGAAATGACAATAATAAATGATTTTTGATAGAAGCACATAGTAAAAGTATCTCTTTAGAAAGGAAGGAAAATGCTCAGTGTGCATTTGGAAAGGTCATTTTACACTCAACAATGGTTATGTATTCCTTAGACCTTGAGGTAACTGTACACACTTTTTGTTGTTCTTGTGAGTTGAGGTCTTACTATGTATATCACGCTGTCTCACAGCAACTCTCCTGCTTTGGCTCCTAGTGCTGAGACTAAAGGTGTGGGACACCATGCTTGGCAAAAGACAGTTGTGTGTGTGTGTGTGTGTGTGTGTGTTCCTCAGGAACCATCAGACTTGTGTTTAAGACAGGTTCTTTCACTGGCCTGGAACTTTCTGATTAGGCTGTACTTGCTGGCCAACAAGCCACTTTCTCTACAATATTGGAATTATAAACTATGGTCTGCTTGAGCTCAAAGCCTTGAATTCATGCTTCACACTGTGTGGTAAGCACTTTTCTCACTGAGCCACTTCTCCAGGCCACACATAGGCTGCCATGTGATCTGTGATGATAAGCAGTATGACCAAAAAAAAAAAAAAAAAAAAAAAAAAAAAGAAAAAAAAAGGGAATGTTTTTCTGCTTCTTTTTCCTCTAACTAAATTAGATAGTGAGAGATGAGGAAGAATTCTATTTTATCTCTCAGTAACCAAGAGTTATAACACTGGGTGAGGAGGAAGTGAACTGAGGAGGCTCTTCACCCCCTAGCAAGGTCTGCAAAGTTAGGTCACCACCCTCACAATCCTCAGTCTTCAAGGGCATCAGTCCCTCCCCAGATGTGACCACGGAGAAGTGACAGGGACACATTACTCAGCACTGAACCTTATTGTCATGTTGGGAAGTAAAATAGTTTGCTTTAAATGTTGGAAATATTTGGTAACTACAGAGAAAGATACCAGTTTACATTCATGCTTTCCACTTCGCAAATCTGCAAATAAAGAGGGGCTCACTGACTCAGCAATTAAATAAATCAGTTAGTTTCCTAAGTGTCCAGCAAACCAAATGAAAGGTAAAAACACTGCTTCCTGACATCTATGCTGTGTCCTATGACTAAAGGGATATATCTTCAGGGTGATTTGTCACACAAAATACAAGACCATGTGGGGCACGGGAAAGAAATCTAAATTTGGAGTCAGAATAACAAGGTGAGATGTTTCTCACTAGCACCCAGCCTTCAGTGACCTTCCTAAACCATCGTAATCTACAAATTAGGGAGCACAATATGAGTCATTCTCATGGTGACTGTGTGGGAAAAGTGAGGGAATGAAGAATGTGCTTCAAAAATACGGATTGTGCTTGAATGCTTTTTTCAACTTCTTAAAAATTATAATCAAGCACATTGACACTTCTGTCAGTGCCATTTCCTCATACAAATCTTCAAATTTATCCTTACCCACCATGCTAGGTGAGTCTTCATTATCCAGTCTCACCTCTGAAATACTTGTGTTTGAAGGCATAATGCTTCTTTATAAAAACATTTTATAAAAGTTTTTTCTTATAAAATATGAACTTACACATGCTATAGAATACTTTTTCCTAGATTGGAATGCAATTTTGGATACACTGACTCAGAAAGTAAGAGAATTATACAAAGCTTCAGTCACGGGCAAAAAAGAGATATACTATGATCCAAGAAATTATAATAAAAACATAAATACAAAATATTTTTAATATAAATACATAGTTTATTTCAGGAAATTTAAATATAGACTCATCATTAGTAATTGTGTTTATTCTTGATGATATTTAAACATTTATAACTACATCTGAATATAAGACAAGTTAAAGTTAGAAGTGATAACTATAAAATCACAAAACAGTTCTTTGGGTATAAATAGATTATATCCTGAAATTTAACTACAAATTTACTTATTAAGAATTTAGGATGCATTTTATTGCTGAAACATCATTAATATGGCATGATGGGCTCAAACTATGTAAAAAATACATTTGACTCATAATTTATCACAAATATTAGTAATTAGTAACATGCATAACAATTGCCCACAGAAAATACACATTTGCTTTTGACAAACCCAGGCTAGTGATTTCTAGCTGTTTCTCAGATAAGAAAGGCTGTATGATAGTCTGAACTCTGAGTGGGCAGATGCAAATTTTACTTAAAGAGACAAACCCAGACTCAAAAGATCAGAAACAAACAGAGTGATGGGTAAGTCTTCATACGTTATTGTCATCTTCATCATCATCACCACCACCATCATCATCATCACTACCACCACCAGCTGATACTTACTAGAAAGCTAATGATTACTTAGGAGGAGGGCTGATCTAGATGAATCCAGACCAGCTAGGAACACCAGTGTAACAGCACAGGAAAGCAAAGGCTTGAGAGGTGTTTTTCACCTCTGTGATTCCCTGTTGAGTTTTCACTAAGTTTATGTGGGTTAGTCCCAGGAGAAACCAAAGTGTCTGTCAGCAGATGGTGATGGCAGTGTTTATACTGAGGAGTCAAAATGTAAAGGAAAGTAGAAGAAAGCAATGTCTGAAACCAGGGATTGGCTGTGGGTATTGTCACGTAAGTGATGGAAATAAAGGGCAGTCCAGGATGCAACCCTGCACTTCATCATTCCTTCATTTCCTGAAAGCCATGTTCCTGTTCCCTTAGTTAGCTTTCTATTGCACTGATCATGCTTTCCCAAGGCCCTGTTCTGAGCTTCTAGATGTTAAATTACCTCAGCCTGAGGACACTGCCTCCAATTCAGTGTCCTGCTCCATTAGCTGCCTTGAAGCCATATCAAGGGTACCACTTCCAAAAAGACAATTCTTGTCCAAGCACCTTGTCAACCCCTTCTTGGTCCTGACCTCTGTAAATCACAACATTCTCATGGCTAAACAGGGCAAGATCTTGAGAAAGACTATCCTTTGCAGCCTTCATACTTTTCTCTCCAGAATTCCTTGAGCTGCGTGTTTCCTGTTGTCTAACTCAATACCTTCAAAAGAGATGTCAAAGTCCACCTAAGATCAACCCAATTCCATCTGGGACTATGGGAGTCTTCTATTTCTACTTTTGAGATCCTTTGAGTGTGTTTTTTGAAATGATTTAAGAAGTGTTTGAAATGCAAGTCTGAGTATGTCCCTTCAAACTCAGCATTCTTTCACAGACTTTTTATTACACAGTCACACTTGCAAGCTACCCTCCACTCATCACTTATGGTCTTCTCTCCTCTTACTCAGTTCAGGCATAATCAGACAACTATGGAGCTATGTGAAACTAATTTCAGACACACTCATGGCTTGCTTTTGAGGTTTAACATTTGCTCATGAATGCTTTCTCTGATTACCTTAAATAACCACGGATGCACACATGTAAGCCTACATACATGCACGCCTACATGTGTGCTCACACACATACAATGTCCTTCTTCTTTGCCTTGCTTCACTTCATACCACTTATTACTACCTGATATTAATTAATATTTACGAGCTCTTCTGATAATATAAATTTTATGAAGATAAACATGTTATCTAACTTGCTGTATACATACTACACCCATCCCAAAATAGGCGCACACACACACATTTTAATTACTTATTTTGACATCTCAAACCATCCATTTTTTATGATGGAAAAGACTGGTCACTTACACTGACACAAAGACAACATGCTTTTCAGCAAGAGGATGATATTGTACCTAGAACTTGAATTTCAGAATGTAATTTGCACAATTCTGTTTCATATAGTGATTTTTAAAAAACCAGTTGGACTCTTCAAAAGAAGCTAAGATTTCAAAGTACCTTCTAGAACTGTGCTCTGGGAGAAAAAAAATTAAGAGGTTGACAGATTCTTTACTCATATTTTCAAAATATGCTCTGAGATTTAAGATGTAATTATCTGACTCTTCCTCATAAGATTTTGATAAGTATTTCACTATTTGACAGTTTATGTTATAGTTTTTCATACTATATTTGAAGCTATGAAGTAAACTATGAATGATTTCAAGTGGCAAATCTAAGGATTAGGAGTTTATTTGCATTAATGGGTTAAATAACACAACTGTCTACGAGTAGCAGTTTTGAAAAAAGCACACAAGTCTTTCATGAATTACAAAAGTGAAATGTATTTACTTATCTCATGTACTCACACTATCCATGTACTCACTTATGAATTCCATTACTAAACTTATTACTATAAATTCTAACCAGACAATGGGCATCTTACCATCTAAATATTATTTAAATTGTGTTTACACAGGCAGAAAATCCAAAAGGCCTGTTAGGGATGAAGCCAACATAGTACTGTCAAGACTGAATTTTTATTAGTGTCATCTCTAATTTTCAACAACTTTGAGGTAATTGTCATTGGAAAGTGGAAACCAACGGACTAAAAAAAATCAAATATCAAAACTCCTTCAATTCTGAATAATATGGATATGTAAAACAATGTGGTTTTTAATATCTTAAATTTCTGTAGCATTACTATAATGTCTTTTTAGCTAAAGAACCCAAGACGGTCAGTTAATAATAAATTGCACTAAGGTGAAAGATACCGAAATGACTAGAAATTAAACCAAGGGTACCTATTTATAACATAATTGTCAATTATGGCAATCACCCATCAGATGCATAAATAAATACTATTTTAAAGTCACTCCAACCATCTATATGTTAGACTGCCCCATGCTCTGCATTTCTACAGGCTTGGTGTTCCAGCTGTAGCAGTAAAATTACTGAAGCAGTAATTCTCTTAATATTTAAATAATATATTAAAATTTAATTTTCAGCACCTGGAAGAATCTGTTTTTGTGCCAGCAAATGAGGTAGCTGGGCCTGGAGCTCCCATACATATGGGACTAAAAAACAAGCTATCACAAATAATTACTAAGGCAGAGCAGCTGTAGCCTCAACAATCATTTAAGAATCAGGTCAAAGTTGCTCCAGTTCTTCTCCATTTTTTAAGATACCCTGTGAATAAACTCTGTGATGTTTATTCTTTTCTATTTTCTCATTTTTAGATATTATTCATTTTTACAATAACCATAGATTGAGGAGAAAAGGATAGAAAAGGCCTGTTATGACTTTTTTTCTTCCGTTTAAGCTGGGAATATTAAAAAACAAATTAGCTTCTGACTTCTTAGACTTCATTTTAAGCCTTTTGTGGCCACTCTGATCTAAAAGCTCATGTGTTTATTGCATCTTTTTACATGCAGTATTACAAATCCTGTGATCACACAATCAAATCTAAAGCCTGATGCACATATATGGCCTCCCAACTCACATTGCAAATCTAAAGTGTGAGCCTTAGTGTAGAATACACACAATATTAACAAAACAATTTTCTATGTATTTACAAATATGATATAATCTGATCCACATTCTGAAGAAATATAAAAATGATAAGCTTCTTATTTATCAAATGAGAGTATATTGCCAGGGGGTAGGACTATCAAACACACGATTCTAACTAGTTCATATGCTTTTTTCACATTTAGGAAAGTAAAATCTTTTCAAAGCATGTCTATTATGGCCATAGTTTCTAAGTTCACAAACGTCTCTAGAATTAGGTGTCATACATCTCCCCCGCAGACTCCCTAATATACTCACTAAGAAACAAAGACTTAATCTGAAGAACTTAGGGACTTAGAGTGTTAGCATTGCTTTTTATCAAAAGCTCAAGACAAAAAGAAAATTAATTTGAAAGGTGTATTTAGTAAAAAGAATGGAAATGGAAAGAAATTCCTATTAAGTAGAATTTTTAATTGCCTTGAATTGTTTTTAGATTTACAAGCAGATCTTTGGCTATGGAAAGGCATCTAAATGTCTAGTTCTGGCATGTAAACTGTCACATCCTATACCTGATATTTAGGAAGAAAATAAATTAAGATTTTATTTTGTTAGAGGGAATGATGAGGATTAAAGCATAGGGGGAAATTTACCAAGAATTTATACAGTATTACCTTCAGTCACGGTGATGCACGTCATTCACACCACCATGCTAACAAGACATCCAATTTACTAAACAATGAATAGTGAAAATACATTTAAAAGGTACAAATGACTGTCCAAAGAATGACACTGAAAAATATTAAGTAACAGCTCTACCTCAAGATAAGCCTCACCATTAAAGAGTTTTAATGAAGAGAGCCTTCAAAGGCTAAACCAGGAGCCATTGATTAGATTGCCTCTAACTTTGTGTTTTGACACCTTCGTCTTTCGTGGCATTATATTGTCTCTGTGCATCTCACAAAGGAAGCATTTTACCAGGCCCACACAAGAACAGGAGACAGCAACGAGTATAAAAGAGACTGTCAAGGGTGTGAGCCAAAATGGGTCTCATTTGGATTTCAAGTGAAGAAAACTCCTAATGCATCTCATTACAATGTATGTGAACCACTGAAAAGCAGGATGGATTGGGATTCTCATCCCTATTAATTTATTGAAATGGATTCAGTTTTTTTCCTTGTATATCAGGAGAGACCATGTGTTTCACGCAAGGTAACAATATTATAGTTCCAATAACCAAATCTGCTATGATTCAGTATGTCCTTCTCTTAGATAAAAGAGATGCAGTTTCCTTGCTAATTAGAATTTGTGTTTAAAAATAATTTCTACAATTATATAGCAACAAATAAATATTCTTTGTTACAATCATTTTTAAAGATATGTTGAAGCAGCAGCAGTTTGCTATAGAGCAGGATTTTTACAATTTGAATTCTATTTCTTCTCTTACTGTCTTTCACATATTGACTCTTGATTTCACTGATCACTTGTGAGCATGATGTAATTAGGAAAACACCAGGGAAAGCTATATTTTATTAACACACAGTGAAAAGAAAATGACACAAAGTACCAGTATTTTCAGAACTGCACTATATAATCTACTGTACTTTCTTGCAGGGTGGGGGGGGATGACATGGGCATCAAGGTTCCTATTAGATCATTGATTGTTTTTGAGCATTTATGTTTATTTAATTCCATAACTTCATTAGAATAATTTCTATCTACCAGTCAAAAAATTTTAATCCTTACCTAGAGAGAAAAGTCATGATCTAATGCAGTTAGACACTCAAAATAATTCCACAAATCCACAGGATTGCAGATAGAAGACATATGCTCTCATTGCTCTTAACACCATTAACATTTAGAGATGATTGATTATGTCATACCAATAGCATTCTGTGAATGCAGAGCTGATCTATTTTTTATGTAAATCATACAACCTGCTAGTCAAATTAAAGGTTAAATATACATAAAGTCTTAAAATAAAATACAGATAATCTTTCACATACAACATGGACCCATGATATACACAGTCAAATGTAACAGGAGCCATGGATTCATGGGATGCCTCCCAATTAAACCCAGAAAAACTGCATGACTATGTCCTCCTCAGACTGCCAGGCATGTTAATACAAAGGAAATCATTTGTGCACAGATACGTAGAATTTAAAATTATAGCCAGAAAACACAAGTAGAAATAAATGTACAATCACAAACTCAAAAAGAACTCTACAAATAATGCATATTCATTATTTAAATTTTTCATAGATGTGATTGCTAATAGATCACAGAGAGGATAGACATAAATCAGATAGTATTATACATACAGGTTGATATGTACAGATGAGCAATAGAAATCTATATATGAATAATCTCAATTAGCTTCAGTCTACAATTGTCTTTACAAGAATGTTACTGTATCATTCTAGAACATAGACAATGGGGATTTTTTGATGAATTATAATTAAGTTAGAATGATATATGTTTCTTATTTTTGTCTTGACAGTTCTTATACTCTCAGGCAGAGCCTATTACAAACAAATATATAGCAGGTTACTTGTTGAATAATGTATTTTAAGTAGTTAAAATTACCAGAGAGTTGCCTAAGATCTACACATGAATACATATTTTGAACTTAATTTTTATTACTGCATTGAATACATGAATATATTTTATAATCTACTTACAAAGCAGTTAATATAAGAGTTTTTAAAGGACATAACAAAGGTAGTAATACTACCTTTATGACATAAACTTTATGGCATTATGAATAAAACTGACAAGTATAAAATTTGCTCCATAAAATAAGTGATATACTTATGTTAATTCACCTTTTTAAAGATATTATGTGTTGTTCCATTTTTTGACAAGGCTTCCATTCATACTAGAGACATGTTGAAAAACACTATATTTTTCTCTCAATAAGGAAAATCACTTTACTCACTATCATGCTTGTTCTGTCTCAATAAAAAATCAATCATCAAATGCTGGCTTCCAAGTTTTACTTGTTAAACTGCCAATTTATGCATACAGTTTGGCTCAGCAGAAATTCACTCAGCACCATTTCTTTCATTATTATAATTTTGTACATCTCATAAAATGCTTTACACTTGGGGTAGGAGGTAGGGTTGGTTTGAAAGTTTTCACATGCCTCCACGAAACAGGTCCCATTAAAGCAAAAGTATAGTGGTAGGTTGTGTCTCCAAATCATCATTTTTAAAGACAAAAGAACTGTATCATTTCTGTGATTTTTTTTCCAAAGTAATAAAGGCTTGGCTGATCTCACTGACTGAGGCGACTGAATTGGTTGTCTAAATGGTAGTAATGTCCATGTCAGATATGTGGTTATCTTTTCATCTTGGCCATTCTTGAATGTAAAAATCAGATGCTTGAAGGACATTTCACTGACCTGTTATGGCCTCTGCAACTCTCAAACACAATGATAGTATTCCTTATATAAGAGCCACATTTTGGAGAAAACCGGCTTCATCAATGATGCCTTTGCGACATCTGGCGGTCCTTAGGATATATAAAAATTACCTTTTGTTTTTCCAAATCTATCAGTACTTGAAATTCCAGTCCAAAAGCCTTTGATTCCCCCTAGCGGGGGCACAAAAGCACTCTGGCCTGCAAACTAAGTTGTGGGCTACCATGAATCCATATGGTGCAAAAGGTCACAAATCTTGAGATGTGGTGACATCATGACAATAAAACACTTTCTAGACACAAGCTGACCCATTTTGAATATAAAAAGGACCCTGATCACATGTTCCCACACATTTAAAACTATAGAGAAAAGAGAAATATGCTAAGTGTTCCAAGCAAAAGCTCAGCACTTGTGTTTGAGGGTACCTATAGTTCCCACACTTAAGGAATACGACACAAAGATTTCCAGCCAGACCACTTTAAACGATCTAACAGATGTTTTATTATGTTGAAGGTTGAGGCTAAGTAAATAGCAATAAGGGGTGAGAAGAGGCTAGTTTACAGGGTGCATGCCTCTCCACACTCTTTGGTTGTTTTGTAAATTATTGATTTGGTCATCCTGAATCATGTCCTACATGCTCTGCCTTTATTTATGTTTCTCGGAAAGCATAGGACTTGACTATTACTTTATGCAGAAGACAGAAGCGTTGCCTTTGGATTTTTATTCTTGTTCTATAGGAGACTCAGTATAAAGAGAAGGGAAGGAAAATCCACCTCCATTCTCTCATCACACTCTCTCCAGGTAACTTGTCCATATCGAGAAGTCAGGATTTCACAATTCTTGACTACAAAGAAGAAATCAGCTGTGTTATATAACAGGTTTCTTAATTATGCTGAGAATTGGTGAGGGAGCACAATTGGTGATATGTCAAGAACAATTACAAATGCACAGTGTTTACTCTCTATTTGCAACCAACATTTCAAATATTCCCCTTTATAAATCTGTATTATTTTGGCTATACAGTAAGGGCATCTGGTAGATTTTCTTTTAAAGAAAAGTATTTGTGCTTGCTAAATGACTTTTATACTTCTCTGTGTGTGTTGGATTTGTGTGCACGTGTTTTGAGGTTAGAGGGCAACCTTGTGTGTCATTCCTTTTTGGGGACCAAGAACTATTTCACTGGGACATAGGGCTCATTAATTAGGCTAAGTATAAACATGTAAACTTCAAAGATAAGATTTGTCTGTCAACAGCACCCCAGCATTGAAATTTACTTATACCACCATGCCCCCGCACTTCATGTAATGGCAGGAGATCAAACAACCTCTGCTCTTTGCCATAATTAATTGCTTCATCAACTGAGTGATTTCCCAAACTCCTACAATCAATATTTATAATGTACATTATTTCTCATTTTTTTTAAAGTGAGCAATAGTTTATAAGTAGTTACTGCAAAAGATATTAAGCATCTGCTTATGACTTACATTTAAGTACATTTTACCTGACATGATTGAACCAATTTATTTTCATTTATAAGTAACATACTGGAACTAGCCCTAAGCTAGGCATGATGGTAAGTTCCTTGAACTCAGAAGCCATTTGATCCCAAGAGTTGAAGAAAGTCTGAGCAACATAGGGAAACCAAGTTTCAAATGCAGCAAGAAAAATAAAATGGGCTCTAACTTACTAAAATTGTAAAAGTGTAAATATATATTGTAAATTTCTCTGATGTCTTCCATTAGATGTATACATATGGCTCTTAGGATGATAATAAATTCATCCATCTGATAATGTATACAGGCTAAATTTAAACACATACAGACATTTATCATTTAAAATTATTCTACTTTCTCCATATAAATAATATAAAGTGAAAAGAAGTGATGTGCATCTTCTTGTCCATGTCTTAAAGAACTTGATCAAGAAAGTAGTCTGATACAAAAGCTCTTCATCCATTATCTTTCAATAGGAATTATAAGAGAAACCAAGTAAAGCAATCCTTTATCACTACATTATTTGCTAGTATTCAGATTGTGATAAATAAAGTTCACATAAAAAGAAAACTTGTGGAATAGAATAGTGGCATTTAGTCAAACAGCATTCATTGGCTCCAAATGCATGCTATATAACACAATAGACACCGTGACGGAAGTTAGAAGAAGCAATCACAGAAACACAGTCCCAAATACTATGTTGAAGAAATAATTTGAATAAGGACATTATCAAACACACTATCTTTCTATCTAGGAATATTGGACAGAAAATACATTTCAAACATGACTACACATGATGATACAAAGAAATAAATTTTAAAATTTAAAGAAAAATTCGTCGTTTTGAGGTCTTTTAGAAACAGATTTACAGGGTGCTCTGAAAAATACTATGTACCTTTCAGTGATCAGGCCAAAAATTATCAAAATGTAATTTTGGCTTCAATTTCTAACACTAAGAAATGGAAAGCCTATGTAAACTAAGTATTTGCTAAAATTATTTTAAGTTGGCAGCAGTGAAAATTAGAATAGATATAGGCCTAATAAAATTGAGAAAACAAAAAAAATAAATTTGGGAGACAGTGAAGGAGATCCCACATGAGCATAATTTGTCTGACTAAAAATAAATAAATATAATGCAAATATAGGCAAAAAATATAATTTAGGAAAACTTCTGTAAGACTCAAATTGTAGATTGGAAGGACATAGTATTTGTTTGTCAAAGCTGATAAAGATGTTACAATCCAAGCTACAAGCTGGTAAGATAACTGACTTTCAGGGATGACATGATAATTCTTTGACTGGATAGAATATCTGGTTACTAATTGCAGGAAATGGGCTACCTCTAGTGCTGTCTGAAAATCAATGGCATGTAGCTGCAAGGTGCTCCTAGAATGAAGCCATTGCTAACATTTTGAGAACGGATAAAATTGTCATTTAGGAATAAAAGCTGCAGATACAAATACGTAATCTCAGCACATGAGAGGCTGAGACAGGGTAGTCACTGAGGCCAGTCTAGGCTCAGAGCAAGACCCGGTCTCAAAAAACCAATGAACTACACAGTATTTAAACTACTATGACATCTTGAATACATGAGCCCTGTTTTTTCACATGTTTTTATTTATTAGTGCCCTGTGCATACTAGGCCAGTGTTCCACCACTGTGCTGCAACTTAAGCATTTTTGAAAACCATGATCAAAACCTGAGTATGAACCAAGAAATAAAATTGTAAAAAGCAATCATGTTCCCAGTATGTGTCTCATGGAGTTTTTACATCAACAGAATAGAGAAGACCACTTTTCACATATACTGGGTGGGATCCACAAGTAGCTGGGTTACATTAAAGTGGAAAATCTCTGTTATAGTCCTCACCAAATATTTGATAACATCTTAACTCTGTGGTTGGTAGAAGCTAGGAGCTTGTTCATACATTCCAAAAGATTGACTCAATAGTCACAGAGACTGGCGTTAGGCTACCTACAGATTAGGTAATATCTATTGAGAAACTGGTGATAGCTCAAGTTAATTTGTTTATAGACTTGCAATATTCCAATATTCCTCTTACATCATTAAATTTCTGCCTTTATAGGAGCCACCTATTCTCAGGCCTTTGAGTTCACTATAAGATGAGTACTTTTCAAGTAGTAGATGCTGTTCCCCTATGGTTAGCATTTCACAGCCCGAGGTGGCTTCTTTCTGGGCTTCATGGAGGATTGTTCTTCTAAGGAACATTTACTCTTGACATTCTGGGCCCTTGTCCACTCCTTTAGAGTCCTTGCCCTCCTCTGCCTCCAGGCCTCTGACTACCTCCACCTGCACTCAGTTCAGTGGTAAACAGAAGGCATGCTCAGCTTCCTCAGCTAGAGCAAACTGGTTCCCATTGTGATGCTGAAGTTGGGAAGAAGAGAATGAGTGGAGGTTTATGCAGAACAGACTATAATTCAACAGACATTGAAATCCCAGCAGCAAGAGCAGCTAGAAAATAGGTCTAGGCAGTTCAATGGGTAATAAGGAGATGAGCAACTTAGGAGACATGTTTTCATCCTACATGTACAACAATGGCTTTGCAAATGATTTTAATCAATGACTTTCAAGATATGTATGAACCAATCCACATAAGATAGTACTTTTTACCATTAACTATTTATGACCCAGAACTGTTTGGGATAATTTTTTTAAGCAAGCAATAAATATTTGTTGAATCATTTAATTCTGATCAAGACTAAAAACAGAAACAGAAAAAAACTGAAAACATTGTGATTAGCTTATTTCAAAAGTTAAAAGCTCACTCAAGCCTCATTTTTAAAAAACAGTAGAAAATTGAATGCTGATTGTATACCTAAGTGACCCACTTCCTAAATATAACACCAGTAGCACAGACACTAAGAACAATAATCAATAAGTGGAATCTCCTGAAACTGAGAAGTTTCTGTAAGGCAAAGGACACAGTCATTAAAACAAAATGACAACCTAGAAAATGGGAAAAGATTTTCACCAACCCTACAAGTGACAGAGGACTGATCTCTAAAATATATAGAGAACTCAAGAAACTAGAGCCTAAAACCCTGAATAACCCAATCAAAAACTGTGGTTCATAAAACCTTCTTTTTTTAATTGAAGATGACAGATGAATAAAATGATTTAAAACACACAAATACACAAAACAAACAAACAAACAAACAAAAACTTCTGGTTAGCCTATAGAAGGATTGCTTAGCAGAAATTTGTGGTGGTCATACTACATCTGTGGTCATTAGCTGTGACCTACGGTGCTTTCTTTGTCTGTAGTTGGGCCTAACCTGGCTTGAGAAGCTTTAGTTTATATTTTTTATGTTTCATGTATTTTAGAGAAAAGAGAAGTTATATTACTCTATGGGGTTTTTTTGTTATCTATTCTGAATGTTTTACTTTTTTATATAATGTTTGATATTGATTTTCAAAAAACAATAAAAAAGAATAAACTATATCTTCTTCTCTAATGCAAAAAAAATTGAATGGTTTGTTGACACATGTTAAAATCTATCTCTCTCTCTCTCTCTCTTTCTCTCTCTCTCACACACACACACACACACACACACACACACAGGTGGGGGAGAGAGAAAACACACCTTCTCATTATTTGTTTTGAGCATTTGAGTTGCTGGCATAACTTTTTCACATGTATGTAGTTTTATAAAGTAGCTTAGATTCTAAACTTAGCACACAGTGATGGGTTCACTATGGAAGTCGAGTGCTTATTTGTTCCCAACCACACCTTCCCCTCCCACCTGCCTTGCTGTTCTTGGTCCTATTCTTTCTACCAAACAGCATTCCTTCTGTTTCCTAGATGCATCCATTACTTTATTTTCCTTCACCTTTGGTCCATTTTGTGACCTCTTGTTCACTTCTTTGGATCCCTTGCTATTCTTGTGGCTTACACATCTTCACACTGTCAACAGATTGTGAACTATAATCTGAGAGGCCTCTTCGCAGTTAAGAGTACTCCATGCCCTCTTTCCATCTCCACCCACCCTGCCCTTTCTCTGTGTGCCCATGTGTATGTTACCTTATCCAGTTTCAGTATCAGCGTAATTGTTACCTTGTAGAATGAATTTGGTGGGTTTTCTTGTTTTCCCATTCTGTGGTAAAATTCCAGCAGCACTGAAGTTACCTCTTTGGATGTCTGCTAGAATGGAGCAATTAATGTATAGGTTCTTATGTATAATTTTGAAGGAAATAACTTTAAATAAGCCTTCAATCTGATTCTTCATTGAATTATATTAAGTTACTTATATCATTTTGATTTAATTTTGGTAGGTCATATGTGTTTAGGAAGGGCAATCTTGGAGTTTGGTTGTCAGTTCACAGTTTGCTCCAGAGATTGAATTCAGAAAGTTAGGTTTGTGCAACAAGGACCTTTCTGCCAGCCTGGTTCCCCACATTTCATTGGAGTCTATTATAGCTTCTTCTTTATCTTTTCATCTCAAATTTTATTTTGGGTATTTTTCTCTTTCTTTTAGTTGGTTTAGTTTAAGGTTTGTCAACTTCATTATCTTTCCAGAGAACCAATCGTTTATTTGGTTCTACGTGTTGCTCTTTTGTCTCCATTTCATTAATTCCTGCTATAATTTTAGTTGTTTTTTTTTTTTTTTTACCATCCACTGCATTTGCATCTGATGTGTTCTTATTTTCCGGGACATTGAAACACATCATTACATTATTCGTCTGTGATCTCTGGGTTTTAAGTTTAAGGACATCGTTACATTTTCCTCCTAGCAATATATTCCAGAGGTTGGGGTAAGCTGTTCTGTCATTTTTCTTCCTCCTTTTATATATACAATTAAGAAACTAAACAAAACTAAAAGGACAGACAGCTAACTTATCAAAAACATTGAAAAAAATATACACTAGTTGTGGTGATATATTTTATACTTAATAAAATCAGCCTGGAATATCAGAGAACAGAATCACCCATTTTTCAAGCCATGAGGATCAGGGAGTAGTAACTCATATCCCAGCAAAGGGATATGAAAATGGTGGCTCACACCTTTATTCACATCACTCAGGAGACAGAGATCTTTCTGTATTTCTATGGGTTCAAGGCCTAAGAACCAAACAGTAGTAGCTTAGACCTTTAATTCTAACTCTAGAATTATGATACAGAGTTGAACCTGGAAGTGCAACAACTGGGCACAGAAGATATTAAAGACAGTCATAGGCAGACATTCAGGTATTCTGAAGAAGTAACCAGCCAGGCAGAGGACTCATGAAGATAGCTTTTACCCTGTTCTGCCTAAGAAGTTGGCTGGGTGAGAACTGACTGTGGTCTGTTTCCTCTCTCTGATATTCAAGCTTTTTCCCCAATATCTGGCTGTGGGTGTTTATTAAATACCAACTAGGATTCATGCAATATTTGGCACTCAATTTTGGGAGTACTAAAAAAAAAGGTGCCTGCTGGCCAGAGAAACATGTGGCTGAAGGAGTAATTATTGGCTGGCTAGACTTTCTGTTTGGAGTTAGCCTCCAAGCTTAGGCAGAGATGGCTTATGCATGATCATCTGGGAAAGTTTTTCAGACAGTGACCTCACTTTCCTGGTATATTGTGTCTTTTTTTATTCTGTTTTTGAACCCCCTCCTTGGGCTTCTAGCATGCTAGATAGCTGCCCCACTTTACATTCAACTGAATTGTCACTGACAAAAAGTTTGGTGAATAAATTGGATTTTTTTTAAAAAGGGAAATTCATTTAAGCCAATGGTTGGTCTTTCTTTGATATTACTGTAGATCATTTGAAACTAGCACCAGTAAAAGAAAAGATAAATAATGTACATGAGATTATAATCATAATGTTTATTATGAGAATTATGTTTGATTAGTCCTGTTTTATTATTTAAAATGTCAGTTAATGTGAATGCCAAGAAGAAAGTCTTAGAAAATCCTGTTAAGAGAGAACACAAAGATATTCAAACCCAAACATAGGAAATTAAGGAATCAATATTGTTTTATAAGATTACATAAAAACAGCCTAAGTCTTTCAAACAGCAAACATTGGTATATCCAATAACTTTAAAGATATTGGAAAATGATAAAAAATTGTATAGAAGTTAGTTGGGCTCTGGTACAAATGTTAGAATTAAGGAGAGTCAAGGAAACAATCATCACCTATGGTATACATGCACTATTTGTAAAACAAATGCTAAATTCCTAGTCAACATGTAACCAAATTATCCCTAAAGACTGGCCAGATATGGCTACTGCTGTTTTGGAGGTGGGACCACTTTTACAGCAGAAGACATGGTGGAAGGTGGAGGCTAAAACAATAGAAAAAAGAAGCAGAGATAGAAGCACAGGAATCTCCCAAGACAACCTTCTTGGGGAGGGAGATTATGCTGAGGTAGAAAAGTAATCCTATATGATGAGCACACCCTGAATTTATGCCAAATGATAGCCTTGAATGCATAGGATAGAATTGAAGAAAAAGAAAAGAAAACTGAATTCTTTACAAAAGTAATTCAAGGCCTGAAAGAAACTTTTACAAACTTTTTACAGAGATTGGCTACAGTGGTAAACAGAATGTTACCAGATTCAGAAGCTAGGTGAATAATAGTTGAATCTCTGGCTTTTGAAAATGCTAACTCATAATGTTAAAGAATCATTTAACTGTTAAAAGGAAGGTCAGCACCCTTGAAGAATTGGACTTGTGATACAATTAATTTAACACCGTAAGAGGTTATTTTTAAAGTTATAAAAAAAAGTCAAAATATTAAATGTTACAATTGTGGAAGGCAAGGTCACATGAAAAGAGGCTATAAACAAGTTGTTCTCAGAAACAGTGTCTTTATGAGAAATAATGTCAAGAGAATATCCTTCTATTCTGGAGTACACAGAAGGTGTAGCAAAGGGAGGCACTGAGCTAAGGAGTTCAGGTCCACAAGGGACAAACAAGGCAACTTAACTTTTTGACCTCAGAAAATACCCTAAGAGGGCTTTTGAATGCCTCTATATCAAATCCAGTTCAGTCTTACTCTGCAATTGTAGAGGAAACACTTTTCCTGAGCAATAATAATAATAATAATAATAATAATAATAATAATAAAAACTAAAGCATATTATAAAAAGACCATACTACTCTGGACAATAGAAAAGCTATAGAAAGAGAACAAAACAAATTTAGAAAAAAAAAACATGAAACAAAATGTTTTGCAAACTTCTATAAATAAACCAAGGCCAAAGTTAAAAAAAAAAAATCAAGTAAATAATGCCATTAAAGATATAGTGGACATAGACGCAAATGCAACAATGATTTCACCAGAATCTTGGACTGCAAATTGGTCTCTTCAGGAGGTAAATGTTCAGTTTTTTAAAGTTGGGACATTATCCCAGGTAAAATAGAGTGAAAGATGGGGCCAGAAGGACAGAGGAGAATTAAAGCCATATGTTGCTAACATTGCTATGAATTTATGGGGACTAGACTTACTACAACAATGGAACAATCAGATTAACATTCCTTCAAACTCAAAAACAAACCATAAACTAAAATAAGTTTCTAAAAGAAATAAATAAATGCTATTATGAAAAATGGCCACCAACCATTTAGGTTGTACAAAAACAAGGCACAACAGCTGCAGATCTTTCAAAGGCACCCACAGTGCTACCATTAAAGTGGTTAACAGATAAGCCTATATGGGTTCAGCAATGGCTTTTAACAAAAGAGAAATTGCCGACCTTACAACAGCTAGTACAGGAAGAGTTAAATGCTTAGCATATTGAAGAATCATCCAGCCCTTGGAATTATCCTGTATTTGTTATCAAAAAGAAATCAGGAAAATGGAGAATGGTAACAGATCTAAGAGTGGAAAATAAAGTGATCCAGACAATGACCGCTTTACAATCTGGAATTCCTTTGCCTTCTCTGTTACCTAAAAAATAGCCTATTATAGTTATTGAATTAAAAAACTGTTTCTTTATGATATCTCTATAATAATAGGACAAAGAAATATTTGCCTATCCATTGCCCACTTACAATAATTTTCAGCCTGTAAGGAGATACCAATGGAGGGTTCTCCCACAGAGAATGCTAAATAGTCCCACTCTGTGCCAATATTTTGCACAAAAGAACTGATATATAACAAATTCCCACAATCTATCATTTACCATTACATGGATAATATCTTATTAACTGTTTCAAATATAGATGCATTAAAAAAATGTTTGAAGAAGTGAAAAAAAATGCCTTCTCAGGAATCTCAAACTGTTGAAAATAATACAAACAGGAGATTCCATTAATTATTTAGAATACAAAATAGGTCAACAAGAAATTAGACACCAAAAGGTGCAAATCAAGAGAGAGAGATTGCAAACTCTTAATGACTTCCAAAGATTTCTAGGAGACATTTCCAATTTATGCACCACAATTGGAATTTTAAAAAAAATGATGAACTGGATAATTTGTTCAAAACTTTAAATGGTGACAAAAACTTAAATAGTCTGAGAGAACTATTACCTGAAGCTGAGAGAGAATTATCTTTGGTGGAAAAAAAATTATAAAATTCACATGTGGATCATGTACATCAAGACCTTAACTGCATTCTGGTTATTTTACCTTCTAAGCCATTCTTCTACAGAAAATATTATATTGGAACACATATTTCTACCACATAAACCAGGTAAGAAATTAAAGACATATGTGGAAAAAATTTGTGATTTGATATCTAAATTAAGACATCAATTGACAGGAATAGACCCCACAGAGATTGTTGTATCTTTAACTAATGAATAAATTGATCAAAATCAATTATGGACAGAAAGTGAACCTAGGCAGAAATCTTTTTTTTCCTTAATTTTTATTTTATTTTTTGGGGGGGAAGTTTGCAAGGGCAGAGGGCAGATATGAAAGGATGAGGATATGAGTGGGATCAAGATGCATTCTGGGAAAGACACAAAAATAAATAAAAGGAAAGTTACAAAAGAAAAGTTCAACTCTTTTCTACTTTTGTATTAAACCAAATTATGGCATAAATAATTGGTACATAGAGTCCTCAGTGCCACCTTTACCCTCTTTAGAGAATAATTGCGGTTAATGTACGGAATAGTCTAGGGTGTGTAAAGCCTAGGCAGAAATCTTGCAGTAATTTTTTTGGGAGAGATTAACAACAAATATTCTTAAAGCAAAAGAATTCAGTTTACAAAGAAACTAACTGGATTCTTCTTTGTGTTGTATGGAATACAATAATTTCTGGAGCCCCTAAATTTTGTATTGATGCAAACAAATTAGAAAATACAGGTTACAAATCAGAAAATGTAAGTAAAATGGCTCAAAGCCCTTATAATTCTGTTCAAAAGTCAGAATTATATTCTCCATGATGGTATTAATGTATTTTATAGAGCCACTTAACATAATCACTGACTCTCATTATACAGAAAGAGTTTTTTTACACATTGAAACTGCTGATTTTATTAATGATGAGTCAGCTAACTTCATTATTTATTCTGTTAAAAAAAATAATCAGCCCATCTATATAGAACACATCCAATCCCATATATGTCTGCAAGGCCCTCTAACACAAGATAATGATGAAATTGATAAATTATTAGCAGAAAATGTGCTAGAGACCTCAGAATTTTATTTTAAAAAATCATGTCAATAGAAATGGTTTTAAAAAAGATTTTTCTAATACTTGGCAACAAGCCAAAGAAATTGTAAAACTATGCCACACCTGTTCCTTCTATAGCCAAACTCTATTACCAGCAGGAAGTAATTTTAAAGGTATACATAAAAATAAAATTTGACAGATAAATGTATTTTCTTTTACAGAATTTGGAAAATAAAGATATGTACATAATACAATAGATATTTTCAGGATTTCAATGGGCAACTGCTTTGAGTTCAGAAAAGGCTGATTCTGTAATCACACATTTGCTAAAAGTTATGACATCATAGGAATACCTGTACAAATTAAGACTAACAGTTCTCCAGCATATATCTCTAGCAAAATGAAATAATTTTTTTGCTTACTATAATATAAAATGTATTACAGATATATCACACAATCCTACAGGGCAAGTAGTCATAGAGAGATCAAATTAAACTCTAAACAATATGCTAAATAAACAGAAAGGAGTAACAAAGACTCCCAGAAATAGACTACATAATGTTTTATATTGATGAAAGGCATTGGACTATAGAAAAAACAACTGAGCTAAACCAACCTGTCTACTTCAAAGATATACTGACGTCAGAATGGAAGCCACAATATGTGCTACATTGATGAAGGAGTTTTTCTTTTGTTTCCTCAGGTGAAGAAAAGTTATGAATATCATCAAAATTAATAAAGATTTGATTTAAACTGAGGAAACTTCATGTAAATGAGAAATGATGACTCATTCACTGATGTGACAATTTTTAAATTGTAAGAAAAGCAAAAGGATGAGGCAAGTTTTTGCTTATATGTTTACAAAAAACTAGAAATACCCATCTTCAAAAAAATAAAAGACTGTGGATATATAGATGTCTAAAGCAGAAGGGAGGCTATCCAGAAAAATTTATAAGCAAAGGAATATCAGACCTATTGGTAACAATATACTCTACAGGATGAAATCTCATTGCCTAACCTCTGTATCTTTTTATTTGTAAGAAAAGTTGAAGTCCCAGTTCAATTATAAATTAAAGCTGGCTTTGGAGTTGGAGTGTGGCTCTCTCCTTCTCTAAACCCAAGCATGCTTGTTAAGGAAAAATGCAAAATCTAAATCTCTGTATCATATCAGAAAAGCCACCTGATATGGCTCAGAATAACTAAAAATAAAAGACTATTCTATTTTTATTAATCCTATGCTATATAAATATTTATATAAAATTTATGTTTATATAGAGAGATATTGTAAACTTTTTGTCATGATATTGGTGTTCATATAGATTACTAATTAATTCTAGGAAAAATAGCTTTATCTAGCTAGTTTCCTGTACATTGTGATGGGTTTTTGCTCTCTCATCAGTTTTGTGCAGTAAACCATGGCAATACCTAATTGTGAACTTTGACTATCCAAAAGGAAGATGGGGCTCCACATCAATGACAAACACCAGGCTGACAGACACCAACCAAAGATTGGATTTGGACTACAAACTGTTCCGAACAATTTCAAGGGGGCTTGATGAGATGAATCAGCTTCACAGACTACTCTAGCTAGGACTTGAGATAAGCCTGGCACTTTTCCATTATGCAGAGACAAATGATACAGCTACTTATTTCAGGACTTCACAATTAAAAAATATCCTTTCAGGATACCCTAAAGATGCTTTCACACCCAGTACCAGGAAGTAAATTTAAGAACATGGCACCCACATTCCCAAGAAGTTGGGTTGGTGGGTTATGGATGATTGTCATTGTTTAGGGTAACTGGTTACAAATTATTATTGGTTATGGTTAGGAAAAATGCTAAACAAGGGAGATTAGAATCAGGGTTCTTGTTTGAAAAGAAAGAAAGGGAATACAAATATGATAGGATATAAGAGTAGATGTGGTAGAATGTTCTCTGTACTATATAAATAAATGTTTGGACCCATGCAGGGCACCGTAGAAGTGGGTGGAGAATCAGAGGCAGCCAGGTAGGAAGAAGGGGTGGAGTTTACTAGTCGCCATCTGTCCCCCGAAGAAGAAGCATGTAGGAATTCAGGTGAGCCACGGGCTGCAAGCCACGTGGTGGGTAGATTCATGGAAATGGGTTGATTTAAGAAGACAGAGCTAGCTAG
>PVIH01006641.1:0-66395 GCA_004025045.1 Sigmodon hispidus
GTTTAAGAAGAGTTGGGGATAATACTAGAGTTATCTAAAAAGAGATGCCCCCTCCAAACACGCTAGGCAAGTGCAGGAAGGGACCATGGGTCTCCCAGTTTCCTAGAGAGAGCCTGAAACAATAGTGTGTCAATGACTTTGGGGCTTGGCAGGTTTTGCTAAGTCTGTAGACCCTTCCCAGATTTGGAGTGGCCACCCTCCATGCTCCTCTCACCCTTTCTTCTGTCCATATCTGTATGGTCTCCCCAGATGGGGGCAGCTGCAGGCCCAAGGGGAAAGAGGCTTTCATTGCCAGGCTCAGTGGTGTTTTTCACTGGTGGACTAGCAAGCCTGCATCTGGCAGTAAAGAGGGTGTCCAGCAGAGCCCCGCTGCAATGGACCTCCACATCTTAGATGCTACAGGCCTTAGAAATGCCCTCATCTTTGTATTTGACCATTCCACAAAATGGTCTTGCAATAAAGCTGAGGCAAGAAGCATTCTTTGTTCCCAGGGGTCGAAGTGCCCATTTTCTATGACATATACATGGTTCTTCTCTTCCTAAATAGGAGAGAAAGATATTCATTTAAGGGTCTGTCTTGCTATAAATTTTACAAATACGTCAGTGCCCACTAGGAACTCTAACAAATAAGTAGCTGGTATGTATCATAAAACAGGAAAAAATGTATTTAATGTCAAACATCTAATAAGAATGAACCTGCAAAACAGGACAGGTTTACGTACTCCAGAACCTCCAACATTTGCTAAAATGTGGTATATTCCTTGCTACTTTAAATTTTTTAGCAGGACTAAGGTTCTGAAAAATATGGACAAGAGATAGGCTATCCTGAGGTTGCTTTCAGGCAGCTGGATCCAGAACCCACTGTGTTAATAGTGTCCACTGCTCAGCAAGTGGGTGAAGCTTATGCAAGCTTCACCCCAGCACCAGGTGAATGTTTGCTCTTCTACACACCCCATTTCTCAGAAGTGCTCCGATACTATCTGGGATACCAAAACAAAAAGAGGGGAAAAAAAGGAGCCGTTGTGTGTTCTTTGCTTTCCAGGTGCAGTTGCTTTAGAGTTTTGCAGGGGCATTGTCCTTTGGGTCTTGCAGTGTCTGTAAACATTGGTATTTATTACAAATTGTGGAAGCTGAAGGTCCTGTGCCCAGGTCCCAGAGCCCTAATAACTCAGAGAAAGGAGAAAGTCCCTAGAAGACAACCTATGTTCCAAGAATTCCAACAAGCATTCATATATGACTCGTTATCAGCCAGAAGCCAGGTTTGAAGGGGAAGCAAAGAATAAGCTTGCCTTCAACAAGCTTACAGTCCCTAAGCGCAGGAACCAGAAGGAAAGAGTCCAGCCAACGGGCAAAAATACACTCACACTGCTAAGAGAGACTGCTGACCCTGAGCTCTGGGTCTGGGCGAAGTGGGGGCCAGACGTGCAAATCGACCCACCTCGGAAAGGAGACAGAGCCTTAGGAATCGATCTCGGCTTGGGATTATATTTAGAATTTCAGGATTTATTTTGGGTTTCCAGAAGGGGGACAATTTAAAAAAAAAAAAAAAAAAAAAGTCAGGTTAGATGAAGGTTTTGGGGGCTGGGCTGAAGCTGAACGAAGGAGGTGGGGAGGTTGGAGGAAGAGGTTGAGTTGATTTGGGAACTGACCGGAGGAGAGTGATTCCGAGCCGGGTCTGGGAAGGAACATCAAGATGTCCATCAAGCCCACTATAGAGAAGTGGGCGCTACAACCTGGAGGTGGCAGAACAGAAGCCCCTGGGGAGGGGGTTAGAGGAAGTACCCTGCTCTCAGACCTGAGCACCCGGGTTTACGAGAGCTGGAGAAGGCTCCAGGGCCCGCTCAGGTGCTCAGGTTCTTAACACTCACCGACCAGGGAACAGAGAGGAAAGCTGGCGGGGTCCCCAGACGCCTTTGGAGCACCGGAAGGCAGGGTGACCTCCGAGGACTGAAGCTAGCGGGAAGCGCGGCAAGGAAGAGGGGGAAAGAAAGGGGATAGGAAAAACTGGAAACAAAAGGAAGGTGAGGGGGCTGGGAGGAGGGAGAGAAGGAGGGCGAAGGCGACAGGACCTCGGCTAGCTGAGCAGGGAAACAGAAGGGGAGAGAGGGAGGAGAATGTGAGGTGCCAGGAGGGGAGGGCCTGGCTCAGAGCAAGTCACCCATCTAGCGAGCAAAGAGGCATTAATGGGCTGCAGCTTGCAAGGCTTAGTGCTGTTTTCTTAGCTTTCCCGGTGGAGGGTGAGCAATCTGTTTGCGCAGGCTATGGTGCCAGTGCCACGCAGCGAGTGCGACCCCGCTCCTGGCTGTCATGTCCCCTCTTGGCACTCGACTAAAGAAATCCCGGAAAGGAGAGGCCCACGTTTCTAGGATGAGCCAATGATCTAGCGAGTCGCTGTCCAGTGCGGAATAGGCCCGGGAAAGGGAAGGCTGGAAGGGAGGAGGCGTCCTGGGAGGTCCGCAAGGCTGCAGTCACCCGTGGTGCAGATCTGGGGTCCTCCTGCGCCCAAAGTGATCCTGCTTCTTCAGTTTTGTTTTATTCCTCTCCAGATACTGGGAGGATTTCCACAGCTGCAC
This sequence comes from Sigmodon hispidus, assembly GCA_004025045.1. Taxonomy (NCBI): domain Eukaryota; kingdom Metazoa; phylum Chordata; class Mammalia; order Rodentia; family Cricetidae; genus Sigmodon; species Sigmodon hispidus. Next base: position 2,573 of record PVIH01006641.1, read on the forward strand.
AGTCACTGCTCTTACGGATTGCCAGGAAGGGGCGAAAGATATGTGGGATAAACTGAGAAAAGAATCGAAAAACCTCAACATCCAAGGCAGCTTATTCGAACTCTGCAACACCAGCGACCGGGCGGCGGGGTCCCTGCTCCCGGCGCTTTCCGTGCTCCTGGTGTCTCTCTCGGCAGCTTTAGCGACCTGGCTTTCCTTCTGAGCACCGGACCAGGTCCCCCCACCCCCACCCCAGGCGCACCCACCCACACTCACTCCATGCTCCCGGAAATCGAGAGGAAGAGCCATTCGTTCTTTGAGGACGTTGTGATTCTCTGTGATGTTGAAAACACTCATATGGGATTGTGGGAAATCCTGTTTCTCTTTTTTATTTTGTTTGATTTCTTCTATTTTATTTGCCAAATGTTACCGATCAGTCAGCGAGCGAGCACAGCCAAAACCAGACCTCAGCTTTAGTCCGTCTTCACACACAAAAAAGAAAACGGCAAACTCACCCCCATTTTTAAATTTTTTTATTTTTTTGGCAAAAGAATCTCAGGAATGGCCCTGGGCCACCTACTATACTAATCATGTTGATAACATGAAAAATGATGGGCTCCTCCTAATAAGAAAGCGAGGAGAGGAGAAGGCCAGGGAAATGAATTCAAGAGTGGTGTCCACGTGGGAAGCATCTGGTGAACACTCAAACGTCTTTCTTCCACAGTATCTTGTTTTGATCATTTCCACTGCACATTTCTCCTCCAGGAAGTCGAAAACACACAGTGTGGGCTTTGCATTTTAAGGATAAGAGAGAGATAAGAACAGGTTAGGTGTAGTGAGAAAGGTGGCCAGAGGAAATGCTATGGTCACTTCGGGGCTGGCTTCACCTGCTATAGTCGATGCATCTTTCGGGTCCACTGCCTTTATTTTCCTCCTCTCTCTTGTTTTAGCTGTTACACATACAGTAATACCTGAATATCCAACGGTATAGATCACAAGGGGGTAATCAACGTTAAATCTAAAATATAGTTAAAAAAAGATTTTGACATAAAAGAGCCTTGATTTTAAAAAAAGAGAGAGATGTAATTTAAAAAGTTTATTATAAATTAAATTCAGCAAAAATTTGCTACAAAGTATAGAGAAGTATAAAATAAAAGTTATTGTTTGAAATAGGGGTGTCATTTTTTTTTCCTCCGCCGAGTTCCTAGAATACCTAGAACACCACACGGGTGCCCGGAGATAAATTCACCTGTTAACAAACAGCTGTAATGACCTGCTGCCTTCACCCTGCCTCATCAGTTAGGACACTTGGCTATGTTTCCCAGATTCCGCTGATATTTGAAAGGGGGGAGGGGGTCGTTTTCAAACTAATTAGAGAACAGAAGCCTTTACCAAGTGTGCACTGGAGGTTTCATAGGCAGATACAATGCCGTGGTCAGCCCTGCCCAGGCCCCAGGTGGGTCTAAGCCCTAACCTAGGTTCCAGCGACCGGCCCTAACCGCCACAGGCCTTTTCCTCTGCGGTGGCTAGAGGCAGGCAGCTTGCAAAGGAACCGCCATTAAGGGCTCTGCAGAGGGACCGAGAGAGGCTGCTTTCCCAGGCGGGGATCAGGCGAATTCTTTCATAATTAATAAGACAGACCAGCTGAAATGGCGAGGAGACGGAGCCCTATTGATCTGCTTCCACCTCTCCTACTTATAGGCTCCTCGTGGCTTTACAGATTAGTAAACAGCCGCAGTGGAGACCCGGGTACAGGGTCTCATACCTGGTGTAGGCTGAAGGAAGAAAAACTACACACATAGACTCTAGAATTCATTGAAATCAAAATTTGATTTCACTGTGGGTAGGGACGGGAGGGAGTTCGTGGGCGCTCCCTGGGGTACGTGGAGGGGCAGGAGAAGGATGAAGGTTGATCCCGGTACTGAAGCAGGCTCCCACACTCAGCAGCCCGCCGCCCGCGGCGGGGAGGGTGTGCCAAAGCTCTGAAATGCAATGTGTAAACAATCGCTAGTGTAACAGTTCATAAATCAAACCCAGTGGGTCGCAGCCCAATCTGCATTCCCCCCACGGATTGAATTCCGGCAACACATGCGTCCTTGTGCCCCGAGCGCTGGAAGCAGCATAGATTCTTAATAGCAGCATATATTATGGGCTCTGGTTCACGCACGCGCTTCGCGGGGCCACTCTGGGGAACAGTTCCACACGCTCCCCGCCCCCAACCCCTTCTCCTCTCAGGATCTGGATCTCAGCCCAAACCAAAGAAGATCTTGCTGCCCGGACCAGGGTGCTCGCCGGCGCCGATCGCTCGCTATTTTCAAAATAGTTGGAATTTGTTCATAATTTTATGCCTATTTTCAAAAAGTCTAAGTATACACATAACTAACTTAAAGCCCGGCGGCTAGAATTTACATGAAAAAACACCTAAGCCTATCACAAATGATAATTTATTTAGTGGGGTACAAGGAGAAAAAAAGAGAGTCTCCTCGGGTCCTGTATTTTGTCATAATAGCTTTCTGCCCACGATCTTTTTCCTTTGTGAATTGGGGACCATCCAGTGCCCACCATTGAGCTCCTGCTTTGTGGAATTGAACCCCGCTTCGTGTTCTCTGAGGGTTTGGGGGTAAAGGAAGATGAGATGGCTGGAGTCGCTCCTCCCCCCGCGGCGAGCTTCCCACTAGATCCTCCTCCTAGAAGACTGAAGTAGAAAAGACTGTGGGAGGAGACAGAGGGATCAGGGGCGGGCTGGGGGCGGGCTGATTTGTTCGCCCAACAGGGTTCCTTTCCAGGAACTCCTTTCCCTGAGTGAGGTTCCAACTGCTTCCCAAGTGGAAGAGCTCTAAAAGGAGGGCTCCCCAACACCAACCCCGCTGAAGCACCAACTCCAAGCCCTCCCACATGGGCTTACTGTTTGAAGGTATCTTACCGGGTTAGGGGACCATGCTCAGATCTCCAGGAATGTAAGGCGACTCTTCGAAACTCGGGCTTCTGGATCTGGCTCCTCACAGAATGTTTCTTTTGTTTGTCATTATTTAGATTATTATCGCGCCGGTTCCCAACTATCATGTGCTGTTTAATCACGGTGTTGGTTGGTATCACTGTAAGCAACAACGCAGAAGCCCAAGGTTGCCAGTTCTAGGAGGTGGTATAATTAAGCTGTGTCTGTCCTAATGCTGTGGCGAAGTCACCAAATTCAGCATATCTCCTCCTCTAGACCTGACCTGCAGGCATCCTCCTAGGCTCTCCACTGGGTCCATTGGCGCTGGCTCCCAGTACTTACTTGAAGAGGACCCGCTTCACTCCATCCTAGGCAAAGTAGATCCAAGACATGCTGGTTCACTGGAGCATCAATGAAAATGTGAGAAAGAGCATTTCGGGAGGCCCAGCCTCAGCATGCAGCTTGAAGGGCAGGTGGGAGTAAGGAGACAGACCAGAGAAGATCCCAGTGTGGGAAATGGAAATCGAGGAAAGGAGGGGAAGACAGACCTAGAAAGTGAAGGTAATGGGGGGGGGCGATTTGTGAAATAAGAAAAGTGCTTGATGGAGGAAATTAGAGCAAGAGAGACAAAGCCCATCTGAGAAAGGGAGGCCGAGGTGACAACCCTTTGCTTTCACTTAGAACTCTAGGTGAAGCAAATGTTCCAAGTAACCACATAGAGACTTTCTTCCTACAGAGCCAGAGAGCTTTTCGTTCACCGCGATTAAAAAGGTTTTTCACTTCCAATGGCTATCGTGTAGATGCCTGCTGCAACTTTGCTCGGGAATGTCCATCTCCAGCACCCACAGCCCGAACCTGCTGTCTTGGGCTCCCGCCTACCAGAAAGCAAACAAAGCTGTTCCCATTTCCCGAGGGCCCCTTAAATCCCTGCAGAGGCTTCTGGGAAGGTTAACATAGGCTCCCCACTCTGGTGATGTCCACCTGATTTGGTTTCGGACCCAGACTGGCTTCTGGAACAGCTGGCCTGGCGAGCTAGCCAGTAGGCCCCCCCAGGGCAAGATCAAATCAGGTCCCCACTTTTCCTTGCTCTAACACCTACCAAAGGGAATCCACCATCCACTTGCTGACCTCTCATCCCTTGCCTCTGGCACAGAAACAAAGTGGTAACCCAGAGTAGAAGGGAGGGTGTCGCCTACAAATTCATGGAAACTGAACATCTCTATATTGAACCACCGCTAGGTCAGGGAAGAAATAAAGAAAGAAATCAGAGTCTTCCTAGAATTTAATGAAAATGAATTCACAACATACTCCAAACTTATGGGACACAATGAAAGCAGTGTTACGAGGGAGGGTGTGATGAATTTTCCAGCTTCAGGGGCTGAAAAAGGGGCCCTCTATTTGCCCCCTTCCCTGCATCCCAAGTCTCTTCATATTCCTAGGTCATGGTGCCAGGAAATTTATAATGCCATATGAATCCAGGTCCAGTCCCACTTCCCAAAACAAACAGCCTGAGCAAGATGGTGAAGGGTGTGTGTGTGTGTGTGTGTGTGTGTGTGTGTGTGTGTGTGTGTGTGTTGTCTCTCAATCTCTCAATACCCCCCCCCAACACACACACAGAAGGAAGGCTCTTCTTCACCTTTCAGCTGGGTGGGGCTTTCCATTCAGATTTGTACCCTAGAGAAGAATCACCTTGAGCTTGGTTTCCAGTTCCAGAGGTCACCCAGGCACCTCCAGAGCACCACTCCCAATTGTGACAAACACAGGCACAGTTGCTGAGCCTCTTGCAGCTGCATGTCTTCTGAGTGTGAGCTGGGCACAGCCACACTGTATCACAGGATTGTACCTTTCTGCAGTCTGACCATAGCCTTAATTCTTAATTTAACTTCTTCCTGTTTGGCCTTATCTGCTGGGACTTGAAGAATTCTTCAAAGTACTTTCCTGGGACAACATCACTTTGCCTTTTTAAACATTGCAGAGTTTTTCTCTCAGTAGTCCTACAGTGTTAAGCCTTCTAGCTATAGGCTTACCCAAGCTCTGTGTCTCTCTGTGACCTTCTTCAAGGATACCCTGGACAAGCTCCTTGGAATAAGGTTGTCAACTTATAAATGACTTCCCTGAGACCACTTCACCTCACCTGGCTCTACCTAGAACCTTATTGTTCCAAACCAAGTGACCAAATGCACCACTCCTGTCACATATAGAAAATTCTTCCAACAGTATAATATATATAAAAAATTATCCTTGTAGTCAACAAAGTGATTCAAGGAACATAAAAGGGAAATTTAACCTTTCATCCATTCACAGTGTTTATAGGGTAATGATTGTGTGTTTATAAACTTATGTGCTGACAGATACCCATAGTTAGAGTGTGTTTAGACTTTTTTCATGGGATGTGTATTTCAACCAAATCTCTAAATCTCTAGATGAACATCTACACACATAGCTTCTTTAACCAGTCAAATACTATTTCACAGAATGATGTGCTAATTTACTGTTTATCTTTTTTATTTAACCTATATTGATGAACAAATAAGTTTTGGGGTTTTTTTATGATGCTCTACAAATGTTACTGTCCTACATATTCCTGTTCAAACAATATTCTGCACTACATCATTATTTCTTTAATAGCCTAGTGCTCCCCCCACCCCCGCCAACTCCCAGATTCGATTGCTGGGCAGAAAAGTCTGTATGCTTTTACTATGAAAAGATGCTAATTAATCATCTAGAGTATCCAGACCACCAGTTTTTCTGCATCCACATCAGCACTAGGTATTAACAGTGCTTTGCAGCTTTTGGTGAGGCCACCTTTCCTGGCACTTCCCTGGATTTTGTGCGTCACTCTTGGATTCTGAGGACCAGAGCAATTTCTCCAGGGATGAGGAAGCTCCAGCTAGACTATGGGTCCCTCCCCAAACTGTGGCAAGAGCCAAATTGTCAATAATTTTACTCAAAGCTGGAAGTAATTAGTCTTCGAAAACCCTGGCTCCTGCTAGTTTATTCATAAATTGTATCATAATGATTTAGTTGAGAAACTATTTTTTACCTAAAAACAAACAAACAAAAAACATGCCTTTTGGGATGTAAGAGTGCTAAAGATTTTTCTCAGGGTTTCCCTTCATGCACAGGTATGTTTGTAGGAGGAGGCTGATTCAGTTCTGTGGCATTCAGAGGGCAGTATATGCATCAGGGAGAAGGACATCAGAGAATGTATTTCTAAGGACAATAAACAAATGGTTATGCCACTGCCCACTGCTGTTTGAGACAAAGACTTTCACATGCTCATCCTTTCCTTCTCTTCAATTTGCAAGAGCCTCCTTTTCATCTCCTTTCTGCCAATAACTCAATGAACATGCTAGCAGGTACTTTGGCTCTATAATCCTCATGAGCCTGCCCAGACAAGAAAAATATCATCATTTAGGCCCATGCATTCAGGAATATACCACTAGGTTCTTTTTCCCTTGATAATTCACAGGAACTAATATTAGCAACATCCTTCATTACCTGGACAAAAATAGTTATGTTGGACTGATTTGCATGGTGGTAGCATTTCCAGCTCTGCACTTTAACCAGGGAACATAAGGAAGTGGGCTCCATTTCTAATAGAATATCTGAGGTAAATTGCTTGCTCTTGACATCCTAAGAAGGGAGAACTATGAGTGGAAAAGCAAATGTACACAGACCCCTGGTTGTTACTAACCTCCACCCTAAGAGAAAGATGTTGAGGTAGTCCTAACACAGTAAACAGGACACAGGAAAAGATAGAGTTTCTGATCCTAGAGTACTCTAGGAAAGGATGGCAGACACAGGTTGTTAACTCCTTATTCACTGTAGATTTGTACTGATTGCTCATTCCCAGCCTGCTATGTCTTTGAAGGGTCAGCAAGCTTAGCTAATGAGTGTAAAAAAACAGTTTCGGGACCCTCCTGGTCCTCTGGTCAGCTCATTTGGCTGTGACCCAATGCACACTGAGTTGGGATCTCCCTTAGGTACAGAGGAAAATCTCAATCCAAATTGTCATTTGGCTTTATCCAAACACAAAGTCTTCAAACACAAAGTCTTCAATGTAGCCCAGTTTGAAGTGCATGCTAGAAACTGATCCATCAACCAGTGTGGAGGGTGAAGATTCAGAGCTAGGAACCAACCAGGTCCCCCCAAAGTTTATAGCAGCCTAGTGAGCCTGTAGGCACATCTGTGTCACGTGACTGTTCCATCTTTTGCACAGCAGTCTTGGAGAAGCTTCTGTCATATTACTTTCCACTCTTTTTATTAGAACTGGGGGCACGGCACTCCCTTTGTATCTTTGTATGGAATATGGTCTTGTTCTACTTCTGAACAAACCTTAGGCACTTCCACAAAAACCATAAAGACTTGTTCTTGGCCAAAATATTTATCTTTCGATCATTCTATAAATTTAAATATACTATTTATGTGTATAAACTCACACAGGTGGTGCAAATATGTATTGTTTAAAACATTTCTCAGGACACACAGAATCACACAAATTTATATGTGCACACACGTGCAGATTTATGGTGCTCTCCTTGACCTGGAAACTTTTGTTGGCTGTTGAAGCCTGCCTTTTATCTGGTAGACTAGGATCCCTGCTTGAGTTTTACCTTCCCTGGGTTTCCTGTCTACACTACACTACACTAGTCTTCTACACTAGTCTTCTCTCTGTCACTGTAACAAACACCTAAGAAAAACAACTAAAGAGGAAAGAAAGTTTACTTTGGCTCCCTATCACAGTAGTTTTAGCCCATGGTCATTTGCTCCATCATTTTGAGTACATAATGGCTTGGTGCATTATGCCAGGAGAACTTGGCATGTAACTCTACCTGCATCATGGAGCAGGGGGAAAGAGAGAGAGAGTAAGATGGTGAGGTCCCATTTCAATGGCATGGTTGTGATGACCTAACATTCTCCAGCTATGCTTTACCTGTTCATATTCCATCACTTTCTGATGGTGTCAAGGGTTGAATACTTGCACACAAACCTTTAGGATGATGTAGAATCCAAAGTATAATATTGCTCACCTTCTGTGTTCACTCACTTCCCTATTATGCCCCAAAAGCAGTGTCCATAGAAGGTATATAGTAAATAATATAAAAAGAATTAGGTCCAGCAATGCAGATGGGTAGTAAAACACTGAAAGAAGTGTGGTGTGTCTGTGTGTGTCAAAATACAGATCAATAAAAATATTAGCATGTATAACTATATGTGAGATTTTAGGGAAGATGATTTACTCAATAAACATCTGTGTCAAGCATAATACTATATACCATGGGATATTTGAAAGTGAGAAACATTTCTTGACTTTAAGAAGCTTAAGATTTACATATTAATAACTTTGTTAACATGTGAAGAATAGATAACTATGTATGCCTGAAGAGTACATCAGTAATATCTTTTTCCATACTACCTGCATTCATTTCTGTTGCTAATAAATTATAGAGAAATGTTTATTTTGTCCAGGGTCAAGACTCTACATCAGGTGATGGCCTCTTTGCAGAGTTCCAATGTTGTACAGCACATTACATATAGCACAAGACCAGGATCACACTAGAGATGTAAAACCAGCGTGGTTTTTGCAGAAGAGCCATTTCTGAGATATCTCAATCCAATAGTCCATTAAGAACATATATCCCTAACCATCTTTTAATGATTTCACATCATACTATTTCATAACAGGAAGCAATGTAACTTGAGTTTTGGAAACCATGGTCCACAGTCAAATAATAGCATTCCTTTGTTGATTCCCTTAGGACCTTCAGATCCAAGTTCTGTAGACACTGCTTTTAGCCTTTTTTCTCTGCCTCATTTGTGTCTTACCCTTTAAAAACAATTTTATTTACTCTTTTAAAATTTTTATCAAGAATTCACCCACACACACACACACACACACACTGGGAAGACTGAAAACTGTAGATGATCTGATCTAAAAGGGAAAAATTTAAATAGTTATAATATCTTCAATTAGAGATAATAATTTTGAACTTAGTGTCTCTTGCATCATTCTCTTCCTTTCTGCATGGGTATGATGATGCTCTCTCTCTCTCCTCAAATATATTCTCTCTCTTCTCATGGTTAAGTCATTGATGAGTGCTTACTGTTGTGGAATATTAGTTCAAGACGTGTTACATTTGTTTATACTGTAGAATATTCGTTTAATTATGCAAAGATGAATTGCATTCTTTTATGTTGCATCTGCCTAACTCATAAAGCTGTATTGTTTACCTGCCTAAACCACTTCCCAAATTGGTCTAACGAAGAACTGAATTGCCAAGAGCTAGGCAGGCAGGAGAGAGAAACAGGCAGGGCTGGTGGGCAGAGAGAATAAGTAGAAGGAAAAATCTAGGGAAGAAAGAGAAGAGCAAGGAGCCAGTAAAAGAGGGAAGGAAGACACTAAGGGCCAACCTCCCAGCCACACTGCGAGTCACAGAGTAAGAAGGAAGAAAAGCTACTCAGAATAAAAAATGTTTAACAAGCCTAGAGGCAAAATGTAAAGAAATGGGACAATTTAAGTTAGAAAATCTGGGTAAAAACAAGCCAAGTTAAGGCTGAGCATTCATAAGTAAGAATAAGTCTCCATGTATTTATTTCAGAGTTGGGTGGTGGTCCCCAAAAGAGAAAAAACAAACTGTCTAACTAACAAACAAAACAACTACAGTTTCTAACTCCCTGCAGATCAAGATTGAACAAGGCCTCGTACACACACACACACACACACACACACACACAGAGAGAGAGAGAGAGAGAGAGAGAGAGAGAGAGAGAGAGAGAGAGAGAGAGAGAGAGAACCCTCTGCATATACTACAGCCATATTGGATTTCAACATAGTAATTTTGCATTATATATCAGGGCTGATCCTATGTGACCAATACAGTAGCATACACAACTGAAGTTACACTGAGTGGCTTCCAAGACGAGGTCACAAAGATATTGCAGCTGCTTTCTCACTCTCTCAGATTGCTTTCTTTAGAGGTAAGCCAGCTGTCTTGCCATGAGGACACTTAAACGCTTGGAAGAAATCCACAGAGAAAGGAACTGAAGCCTTCTGCCAGCTGCCAGCACTATCTTGCCAGACACACGAGTGGCTTAGAAAGCAAGATCCTCTATCCCCTATCAGAATTTCAGATGCCTACAAGACTTGCTCACCTCTGACTATATCTTCAAGGATTCCTGTGCCAAGCTACCCAGTCAAGCTGCTTTCAAATTCTTTACCCAGAGAAACACTGATAAATAATAAATGAATTTGTTGTTGTTGTTGTTTAAACCAGTTTGAGAATGGTGTGTGGAGCAAACTACTGAGCCATAAATTAATAAACTGCACCTGGAATATTCTTTCATTTTATTCTGCAATGTTTGTTCATTTATCTGTATATATTCTCATGAGTCTGTAAATCCAAAACATTTCGAGCATCTATATTTATTAAAGAATTATTTCTGCTAACTATGAAGTCTTTTGGATTTGTATTGCTAAAACTACATTCAGAAAAAAAAAATAGTCCAAATATTTCTAATACAGGTCAATCTATTCAAATGATTAATTAAAGGAGATAAAAATGAAAGCAATGTTACCTTAATTAGAAACCAAAGCAAGACATTGGTGTGAGAGCAAATGAGAAAAATGACACTTCTCTCACCCATTAGCAATTGTCACACTGAGCTGCTGCAGCTGCTGCAGAGCTGGAGACACCCCAGGAGTCAGAGGGAGAAAGCTATTCTCCCCTTCTAATCTCTCCAAGGCCTCCCATTGGCCAAACTGTCAGGAAGAAGTAGCCAAAGGAGTCTGGGAAATGTAGTTTGTACACTTCCTTCGTGGCCAATAAAGAAAAGATATGCATAGGGAAGTGAGACTCTGGGAGCTAATGGAGACAATTGATCATCTGGAACAATAACAGATAATGGGAATATATAAGCACATATCTGACAGGTCTTTGTTGAAGAAATGAAACAGCCACTGCATGTGATCTTCTTATGGCTGGAGAAAATCAGATATTATTATGTTCATCTCTAATATCTAACCCACAATTCACCAAAAGATTGGGCCCCACCATGGTGGTACATTTAATTCAAAAAAGACTCCACAGCAAAGCTCTCTTCAGTAAAAACTTGAAGAAGATGATTCCTAATAAGAATTAACGCCTTGAGAGAATAGAATTGGGCATTCTCCTTTTCAACTGTGAACTCATGTGTCTCCCATAGCCCTTCCTAGGAGTTGATCCAGCTGTGGTACATTTTACAGGTGAACCACCTCAGTGGTAAAGAAATCAAGTCACACAGATAGTGAGTGGCAGAATTGGGGATCCTAACACAGTAGATGGGATCTAAAGAATGTGTATTTGACCACTCTATCACGCTTCTACACTTTTGTCACCTTTCGTGAAACATGCGGACCACTTGCTGCACCTGTACAGTAAAGATCAAAAGATACTAACAATATAAAAAAAGCATAAAGAACAGAGCTTGTAGGAATTCAACCCCTGAGCTATAGGAAAACCTTTCCAACCATGAGTCAACTCATACAATCTAGAAAGGCCACAGTAGTTGAATTATCCAGGAAATTCTTTCATGGGGCTCTGAATGGACCTTAAAGTCTAGAAATAACCTCATCCGACAACCCAATCATAAGGCAGGTTAATAGCCAGTGCTGGGAAGATCCTGGGATGTGGCCATGTGTCAGTCCAATGACAAAAGCCCATACAGAACAGTATATCTGGGCTACTCTTTCTTGCTAACGCCAAAGCTGAAATTGATGCTCCTAGTTTACTTGCTTAGGTTGTTGATGGAGAGGCAGAGAAGAAAATAGTGGGTCAGTTCTTTCACTTTCTTGGACAGAGTTATTCCAGAGATATTTATTGAGGCTTCCATGAAGATAATGTTTTCTTGGTTTTTTTATTTGTTACTTGTATATAGAAAGGCCACTGATTTTGTGTGTTAATTTTGCATCCTGACGATTTGTTGAAAGTATTCATCATCTGTATAAGTTTCCTGGTAGAAACATTATGATTTTTTTATATATAAAATAATATTATCTTCAAATATGAATACTTGGACTTCTTTTCTACTTTGTAGCTTCTTGATCTTCTTCATTTATTTTTTCTGCTTTAGCAAAGACTTCAGGTACAGAGAGAGAGCAGATCTCCTTGTTTTGTTCCTGTTTTAGTGGGAGTCCTGGATTGCCCTGCACAAGTCTAGTCAATGAAGACCCAACTTCTCTTTTCTGAGGGAAGCCTGAAACATGGAATACTGTTGTGAAGACAAAAAATTTTATAGCGGTGGATATATGTGTGGTAAGCAGTTGACGTCCATGTAATTTATGAAATAATGTTGATTAATTTATAATAATCCACTTACATACATAATATAACAATCTGGTTTGCCTTGACAATTTTTTTTCTCGTTCATGGCAAATGGAAAATTAGACTGCTCAGAATAAAAAAAATGGCCTATTATTCTGATGACTGAATATCAAGGTAAGGGTATAGATAAGGGAAATAATTAAAAGGCAATCACTTTTTTCAAAATATCTTGTTTTAGAAAATGTGTTTATTTCCTCACAAGTACAGAACTACTGTAAATAATGCTCTCTGCCAATATCTTGCATGACCATCATGAATGAGCCACCTATTGTTTAGAGGAGGATATCCTACTGTGAGCTCTGCACTCCAAATATCAAACACGTAACTCAGGGAAGTGGTAACTCTAAAACTCACACTTTTATACCCAGAATGGACATTTTGTCATCACCCCGCCCACATACCTGTGGCCATCTTTTTATAACATGCCTCCCAACACCGATGACTCCTAAATCCAAATCATGGTTTCTGAGCAGGTGCAAAATGAAGCAGGTGAAATCGATCATATCACAAATGTATTTCTGTGAGACAAGAGAAAGAGAGCCCAATGGGCAGGACGTCTTTGCTTGCTGACCTGAACTTTTAAAATTGTAATGTCTGAAATGTTCGCATTGTCATCTATTTGCTTTATCTCTGATCTTTCTTTCCAATATTTTCTCTGCCTCAGACAGTCCAAGGTGCAACATCATTGCACCTAGGATTTCTCTGCCTTGTATCAAAAATCTTTGCATGGCACACTTCTTCTCATCATTTAGTTTCAACAACAGCATTCCTGGTCAGATTCAGCTTCTCTAGCCTGTCCACTGAAAACAGAGCCACCATGACTGGTAATGGCTCTCCAGAAAACAGACTGCCTTTAATCTGTTCACTTGAAGTTTCATAAAATCACTACTTAATATTGTTACATTCTCTAATGCACTTGGGTGAAGCTGTGCCCAGCTCTTGAGTGAATAGGCACACTCTGTGTAGTTCTCTGTCTCCTAAAGCCCCTGAGTGGTCCCTGGTCATCTCCTTGGATCCTTTCTCTGAGTTTTTTCTTTGTCATTCCCCTCCCATCTTGATGTTTCCTGAATAATAATAATCAGATCTCAGTTTACCAATATTCATTTTTTCCATGAGGGTATGTTTCTCTTTCCTCATATCTATTGTAATGGTTAGTATTGATTAGGAACTCTATGCTTGATTATAAACTTTATGCAATCTAAAATATACCACCAGGCTCAACTGTACATGGCTATTTAGATTAGGCTAACCTATGGGCCCACCTGTGTGAGTGCTCTTGATTAGATTAATTGAGGTGTGAAGGCCTACCCTACAGGGCCTCACACAAATGAGAAATGAGGTAACAGACTGTGGTTGAGGGTATCTCTTGTGGTCCAGGTGTCCCAAAACATTGTGTGAGCAATCACTTTAAATCTGCTGATAGACATCATAGTTGTTGATAAAATCATAAGAAAGAAAAATGAACAGAGCATGCCAAAGCAGCCCCCTCCCCAGGGCATCACGGGTCTTCCACAATGGCTGGGGTTGGAAGTGAAGTTGTTGGTTGTAGGGAAAAGCCTGTGGCAGCTAAAGAGAAGAGGAGGAAGGAAAGACAAGGCAGAGTAGCAACCTGGTGTTCCTGTCTGATACCTGTGTCAGGACAGGGGTAAGGTCAGTGGGACAGAGAGCCTTGCAGCATGGCACAGTTCTGAGAATGTCTTGGCCAGGCCAATAGGGGACTCGCTCTAAAGGGGAGCTTGGGTCCTGGGCTATTGCAGAAGGAGAAATTTGGTCAAGTAGTTATTGTTCTCTGCAGAGTGACCAGCTACCTTAAACTTTGGCTTCCAGAACTTGGCAGTTGTGATAGGCTGTACCCTCATACTATGAGCAAACATAAACTCTCCTATCCCTTGCTCTTTTGGGGATATTTTATCATAGTGACAGGAAAAAAAATCTCTATTCCTATGTGATTAGGTGAGACCCTGCACATTTTCCACTTCTAGGAGTCACTGATTTCTGTGGTGTACACTAACTGCCACCTTCACAGCTCCTGTACTTTGGGATGAATTTTTTTTTTAGTAAAATTGGGTTATATAAGCACAAATGATTGATACTAAGGCATGTGCACTGATGATTTGAACAGCTTATATGTGGATAGTGGACTAGTAGCATATACAGTGAGAATACACTGGAGAAAGGGATGACTCATGTCCCAGATGCAAATGGAGAAAGCATTCACCAAGTTTCTCCAAATAGAATGTATTTTAAAATTCATGAGTTATTTCTGGAATATTTCATTTAGTGTTTTTAAACTGTGTTTGGCCTCAAGCAATTGAAATAATGGAAAACAAAACAAAACATTAAAAAAAAGTTCTCAGTTTGAACAAGTAGCAAGTGCTGGGTGCCGTCCAAAGGATCTAATGTGGCTGCTCTTGACCTACATAATCAACCATTGGCAGTAGGTGCTGAGGCAGAGTGAGCTCAGTGCTGGAGACAAAGGAGCTCAGTGTGTGATGACCACAGGGCTCTGCTGTGTATATCCTAACCACAGTCAGCACTCCAGAAACTGATATCCCACTGCAACAGGGTGGTCCTATACAATAAAGCACCTCTTCATCCCTTATACTGCTTTTGTTAGACTGTCTTATCCCAGCAATCAGCAAAGTAGCTCAGACAGCTGTGATCTTGTGAGGTCTGGCATGGTTTTTACTTAAGGAGACACTCTGTGGTGTATCTTAATTGCCAGATTGGTGCTGAGATGAGATAGGGTTCTGTCTAAACCACCCCTTTCAGCTGTCACCTGCACAAACACAGAGGTAATTAAAAAAAAGACAGAGCAGAGGCAGAGACAGGTGAGGCTCCATGAGTCTGAGGCAAGCCTGGTCTACACAGTGAGTTCCAGGATATCAAGGGCTACATGGAAAGTCTCTATTTCAAAATAGATAGATACATAGATGATAGATAGATAGATAGATAGATAGATAGATAGATAGATAGATAGATAGATGAAAATAGCACAAATCAATGCGTTATATCAAATATTAGAGCCATCTCAGATGATTTTACCAAGTACTAACACTTTAGGTTGGTATTCAAAGGTTTCATCATAGCATCCTTGTACATGTCAATTTTGTTCTCTTCATCCTCTTCCCCCATCTTCCTCCCCCCATTCTCTTTCCCGCTGGTCCCTGTCTTCTGCTTTCTTAGCAAGATAAATGATTTGAAATATGTGACAAGATACAAGTAGTTTCTATGCCAAGCATTTTGTGTATGGGATAGTTATGTCTGATGATGTGATATACGCAGGGATTTCTGGGAATCAGTCTTCCATGGTCACGGAGGGACATGTTATAGGGACAATGGTTCCTAATAAGATTTTGAACCAAACTAAAAGTATCATGTCACCACTACCTCCCAAATCATGTTGCAAGAATGTTTAATATCTACCATCAAAGGATGAACCCTTCAATCTAGTGACTCAATAGCTTAGAGAAGCCAAAACAACACAAAATGTTTTATCAGACATTTTCTTCTCTCTGGTCTTTTCCATGAATAACATGTTGGTTTTTATGAGCTATTAGATTTTATAAACTTCCATTCTAGAGCGATTTGTCAGTGTCAACAATTATTACTATCGTGCAGTCCCCAAATTCCTCTCTTGTGAGCAATAATTTAGCTTAATTTTTTCTCTGTGATAAACTTTTACATGATGATCAAGTTTCTAATTAAGGATTATGGTTACCTGGGAGATCCCAGCAAAGAAACAACCAATAACTTCTGAGTAAGAAACCAAACACAAGAGAGAGAAGGAAGTTTTGCAAATTGTCCCTATGATGTCCTTTACCCCCTCCCCAACCAGAATCCAGTGACATATCATAGGCTGCCTACACTTGTTTCTGACACGTTTTTGATAGTAATGGTGATTGAACCCAGGACCATGAGTTCTAGCATGACCTCTAATGTCTTAGCTACACTCCACAGCTCTTCCTTAGTCCCCTTTAATTAACACAGATCTTTTCAGAAGGTATCATAAATTAGATGCTGCTTTTACTCTCCAGGCACATCAGTCTGATCAATAGACATAGTTTTAATCATTATCTTGGGACAGAAAATTAGATTTCTAGAAGGAGAATTCTCACAGCAGTGTTTTGCTTTTAAAATAATAAATACTTTGATATCCAAATGTCAACAAGTTAAACACCTTTATTAGTCAAGGAGGTTATTTATGTTGTTACATCTAGAGTGCTTCCCTATATTTGAAACAGATTTCAAACTTGACACTTTAGCCAGGTGGCATCTTATTGCTCTTGTTCATGGTAGTATACTGATTCCACAGGACAGCATAGCACTCACATGCTTTATCTCACAACTCCAGAGACAGAACTTCTTCTGTTTCTGTGAGTTCAAGGCTACATGCCTTTAATTCTAACCTGGATGGGATAGGGTATAGAAGGGCTGTAGAAACCCAGAGAGAACAGAATCAACTGGGAGAAGCGACTGGCAGAAGCAACCAGGAGGGAGGCTGAGGAAGTTGCAAGACAGCTGGGTGAGAATTGACTGTGGTGCTTCCTCTCTCTGATATTTCAGCCTTCCCCTGATATTTGGCTCTGAGTCTCATTCATGATACTACAGAAAAAATCCACTAGGGAACAGGAGGGATCAGGTGTGGAGGATGGAGAGAAAGAGTTCTGGGACAGAAGACTGGAGTTGGAGCATTTGGGAGATGAGGTAGAAACCCAATGCAATGAAAATTTTCTGGAATCTATAAGGGTGACCCTAGCTAAGCCTACTCAAAATGGGAGATACAGAGCCTGACCTGGCCATCTTCCGTAACTGGAAAAGCTCCCAGTGAGGGAATTAGAACACCAATCCAACCACAAGACCTTCAACCTACGATTTGTCATGCCTATAAGATGTGCTGGGGTAAAGGTGGCACGGAACTTGTGGGAATGGACAACCAATGATTGGTCCAACTTGAGACCCATACAATGAGAGAGAGCCCCAGCCTGAGGGCCAGGAACCAGAGGCAGGACAGTCCAGAGACCTAGTGTAGAACCAAATATGACTGGCAAAAAAGAAGTAGTCAATGAAATTCTGCTATTTCTGTAAAATAGAACACAGAATAATAATCATTAAAGAGGCATCATTCAGCAACTGATAGGTGCAGAGACTCACAGCCAAACATTAGGCAGAGCTCAGGGAATCTTGCAGAACAGGATTATAGGAGCCAGAAGAGTCAAGGACACTACAAGAATATGGTCCACAGGATCAACTAAGCAAGGCTCATAGGGTCTCACAGAAATTAAAATGACAATCAGGGAGTCTGTATGAGGCCTGCACCTAGTCTCATTGTGATTTGTGATGTCATATCTCCATTGACACCTCTGGGAGTCCTGCCTTTTCTGAAAAGAAACAGAGGACTAGTGGATGTGGAGGGGACAGTGACTGGGAGGAGAAGACGGAGGGGAGACTGTGGTCAGGATGCAATGGAAGAGAAAAAATAAGTAAATATAAAAAACAGAAGATTTTGGGCCCTCACACAGCACCCACATATTCCATCATGGATAGTCTAAGGAGAAGGCAGGACATATAGTTGAGGAAATTAAAGAAATTTTCCATTTTAGGGAAAGTGCCATTGTTATAATGAAAGTGGTTCCTTTAGATAAAAACAGCCCCACATACTTGCTTTTCTTTGTTTCTGCAGTGCTGGGGATGAAACTCAAAGCCTCGCACTCTCTGGGCAAGCCCTCTGACACTGAGCTATACCCCCAGAACACCACAATTTCTAAACAGTAACATTGCTTTATGAGAAAGCCACATAGAAAAGAATTTCTTTTGCATTGCTATATTATTCTAGACTCACTTTTCTTTCCCAGATCCGATTGGCACCACCAAACATCACACGGGATGTTCAATTAAGAACACTTTAGAAAGCTCTGTTGTAGTCATCAAACTTTTCCCAAAATTTCTCGTTCATGTGTGTACCTCCACATGCACTTGCTTTTGACTTTATGTTTCTTTTACTTAGGCTGACTTAAGATGAATTCTAACATTATTTTAAAAAGAAAAAAAAAAGGAAGAAAAGTAAAAAGAGAGCAAGCGAAAATAAAAACAAATGAAAATTTAGCCGTTGAAAGAGAAGCTGGTCACATACATCACAAGGGAAGACAAGATGTAAGGATTCCCAGCACAAAGCAGCCACGTGGCAAATCCAATGTGATGCCTGGAGGGCACGCCCCCAGGCACAGGTATGTAAATCTGTGCCCACCCACCCGCTCTCTTAAAAGGAGATAGCATGTGAAAGCCCATCTCTTTCTCCTCCCCAATTTCTCTCCCTTGTAGCTGATCGGTAACTCCCTAGAATAAACTCTTGTGTGGCATCTGATGGTGTGCCTCTGTTCTCATGCGCAAAACCAGCACAAGTGGCCACAAGATCAGAACACTGTGTTCTCAACCCATTGGTGGTGAAAGCTTTGAGTGTATCTCCTTTGGGGCAGAGATTTTTCCACTTAAGCAGTCTGGTTGTTTGAATAGCATCTGTCATTATCTCAAATTCAACTTTCCCACCTTTCAGGCTCTTGAATTAGGTACTATCTCCAGGAGAAGACTTCCTCCAACTTCTGCTCCTTAGACTTTACATGGATGTTACCTGCATAATCCAGCAGACCAGAGATTCCATTCTGTCTCACGCAGTTGCAGTTCCGGGTTAATCACTTAGGCATCGCTCACAGCCCCTCCCTTCTCTTTCCCAGAGCTCTCTCTGAGTGTGGGATCTCTCTGGATTGGCTCTTCTATAGCATACTTGGGGATGTAGATTTCTGTGCATGTGTATTATCTGTCTTCTTTCTAAGAATTTCTCAGTATTTCTGGTTTTCTGATGATGGCTTCATTTCACATTTTCTTTGATTGTAAATTTATTCTTTTTAAAGTATAGTGTTTTATGTTAATAGACTTACAATTAGAGGGAGGGTGACAGATTGTGTTGTTTGCCATCTTGCTCTAAGATCATTCATATGTGCATATTACAAGGCATACATATATCTGCTTTATACTTTAAATTTGCTTTACGATATAGAAAATTATACTGTGGAATATATAATAATGTTGTATATACTACTTGTCTCTATTTCAGTTTCAATCAGAATTATTTTAGAATACTTCTTTACGGAAGAATTAATTAAATCTTTCTCAAATGTAAAGAATAACGTTTAGCATGTGAACTAGAAATATGTAGGACATCAAAATTCAAGATCTGCTAATTCATGAAATACATTCTTCTGCTTTATTAAAACATCTTTATCTTTTTAAACCCCAAACAGAACAAATTATCAACATATTTGTCCAGACAGCTGTTTGAAAACGCCATTGTTTCCATGTAACTTGCATCTATTTTGCAAGATCTCTGTGATCTATAACAAGACATTTTTCCTGATTTTTAAATCTGTAGTCATACATAGAGCACAAAGTTAGGATACAACAAAACCCCACAGCACATCTGTAAGGATTCTCGGCTGCAGCCTCGTGGTGAAACCAACTTGGCTCTGGCAGAGCATGCAGTAGAAAGGGCACGCCCCCTAGGCGTGGCTATGTAAATCTGTGCCCACCCCTTTCTTTTTTTTCTTCTTTATTTATTTTGTATTTATCAAAAAAACAGTAAAATGAATTTAAAATGCTGAAAAGTTAACAATAACTATAAAGAAGATAAAAATCATAAACATGACTTATCAAGGGTGATAATGCAAATAAGATTGCTACACATATATTTACTTTGTGTTCAGCTTTCCCTCTGAATTTTTTTTTCCATCCCTGTACATCCTTATTCAAGGTCCCTTCCCCCTCCCACCACATCAGGTCATTTTTCTTCTCCGCAACTCCCCATCCCCTCCCTGGGCAGGGAGCAGACAGTCCTATGGTCCCACTGACCCAATAATGCTTGGATCAGTCTCCACTCCTGGCCAAATCCAGTTTTGTGCCCCCTCCTTCAAGAGTGAGTCAGGTGTTCCTATAGTTGGAGGCCCATCCCTTTCTTAAAATGAAACAACACATGAAGGCTCATCTCTCTCTTTCTCCTCCCAAACTTATCTCCTGAACCCTGCTCAGTAACTCCCTTGAATACATTCTTGTGTAGTATCTGGTGGTATGTGTCTCTTCTCACATGTAAAACTGACAACATCTCTATCTTAAAACTTCCTTCTGGGAGAATCAGAATGTAAGCACCATATACGAATCTCAAAGTTAAGAGAAATGAAGTTGAAGATTTTCTTAAGATGCCTCATGCTCTGAAAAGAGAACATTGATGATATGGACCCACTACAAAGGACCTGCCTGCCAGAAAGAAAACACACATACTCAAGAAGGAAAAGAAACTTGAACTACACTTGGTGATTGATACACAGAAAAACAAAGAGTGTAAGAGATTAAAATGATATTGGTCTTCTGCAAAATGTTCACTGGAGACTGATGATGGTGTTCTCTGAAAGCTTACTAAAGTATAGAGTTCTCCAAGAAATGCCACCAGATAAAGTGCTTAGTATCAGACATATGTGGCAGAGAATTTGTGAGAATGTCTGTTTACTTCAGACTGCTCTCGCATCATTTCAAGGAAAATTTCACAGGTACCCCTCCTATGTCAAATGATCATTTTCAGGATATCCACAGTAACAGACCCCAAATATGTCTACCACTGAACCCTTTAATATGATAATTTACATAGAAAAAAAAGAACTTTGAAGCTATGATAAGTCAAAAGACCTTAATAGAAAGAGAGATTGTTCTGAATCGTTCATATATGCCAAGTCTGTTCACATGAGTCCTTAAGGGTAATGCATATTTCCAGCCACAGCCAAAGAGATTTTTCTACACAAGAGGAACTCCTCCAATTTTTATAGTCCTTAAAGATGGACAGAGGAGGCCATGACTCCAAAATACAGAGGCCACCTAGAACTGGAAATGTCCCTCAGCTCACAACTGCAAAGAAATAAGATTCTACCAGCACCGTCAAAGTCTACAAAAACGCTAAAAAGAAAGCAACCTTTGCCAAGGAGAGTCCCATTGGTCTTCTGACATGCAGCACTGTTCTGCTTTGGTCTCACAAAGCCAACAGGCTTCAGGTTTTGCTAGCCACTGTCTACTGAACAAGCCCAGATAGAACCAAAGTATGGTTCTTGGCATCTCCGCATGTAAATGCAGATGTTTGCAGCAAAATTATCATTTCAAACTGCAAAAATTTATTTGTGGGCCAGTTATTGCTGTTGACCCTTTGACAAGGTCAAGATTAAAAGGCATAAGTGAGGATGATGCAGATCCTACCTCTGCTCCAATTGCATCACAAAAAAGAACTTCTCTGTGTGTCCTCCCAGTGGTCTTGCATCAGCATGTTCCTCTACTAGCTGGTTCTGATCATGTCCTTTGCCCACACAGAGGATTTATTCCACTTCTTCCTTGAGGAGAAACCAACATCTTCAATGAGAGTAGAATGCCATGTGCTCTGATGCTGCTCATGGATTCACTACTTGAGGGTAGGTGTGTCACAGTGCTGGGGAAATGAACAATGACATTCACAAACCTTAACTCTGTCTTCACTATCAATCTTCTCTTATATTGTTAAGTATTTTATCTGCCCCAAACACACACACACACACACACACACACACATACACACACAATGTATATATAGAGATTATAGAGCCTACAAACAGAAAGGTGTATTTGGGTTTTGGTTTTTTTAATGTACCCCAAGCTGACCTCTAAGAATCCTCCTGCTTCAGCCTCCCAAGTGCTGAGAGGTATATTCTATTACACCTGGATAAAACATTTTGATTGCCATATTAATTAGTCATTGTCAGTTTAGACTTAAAATTTTAAACTGCTGTTTGTTTTTTATAGAAATTGTTAAAATTCATAAATTATGCAGATACTATGTGTGTCAGTCACATGCTCATTTTTGGACACTAGTGAATTGAGTATTACTGAAACTCGAGCTTAGGATGATAGCTAAGAAAGCATTTCCACTTTCCAGGAGACTCAACATTGCAGATGGCAGCAGAAAATGGTTTAAATCATGTATCTTCTAATTCACCTTGTTTCACTGAAAAGATTCTGATACATAGCCCAGGCTGGTCTTGAACTCTAGATTTCAGGTGCTGGGATTATAAGTGTGTGCTATCATGCCTCATTCCCTCCTTCCTTATTCTGCCTTTCTTTCATTACTTACCAGTGTTTATTCAGTCTGCACTGTGTTACAGACTGTGTCGGTGCCAGAAATTTAATGACTAGCAAAACTTACATGGTTCTTGTTCTGGTAGGATTTAGAAGCCAAAATGCTAGGATCATATTAAATAGTAGCATGAATGTATATGAGCACACTGAAATCAAAGTGTTTAAGAAGGGGACTCCATAGAAGGATTAGAATGCCTCAGGCTGGTCAAAGAAGGCTCCCTAAAGATGAAACAAGTCTGTACTATGAAGAATACATGGGAGACTCATAAGTGAGGACAGCTAATACAAAAGTCCAGGGGACAGAGCAAGATGGAGTTCTTGAAACACTGATAGAGTCATGGTTAGGAGAGAATAGGAGGAGAGGCCCATGAGTGGATAGGACCCAAGTCCAATTCCCTCGAGGCCACACCCTGGATTTATATTGTGTACAAAGAAAAAAAGAGAAGTCATTGAATTGTTTTGAATATAGAAGAATATGGACTCAGATTTTATGTTTTGAAGAAAAGCTTAGTGACAATTAAGAGTAGCCTAGAAAGGCCAGGATAGATTGAGTGAGACACAGTAGCCTGTTGATGTAGGAGAGCAACAGGTATATGCCAAAACTCCCTTCCAGGTCTCAGCACTGATTAGGACTTTCACATAAATAGACTGAAGTCAAAGAGAAGGTGTGGGTTCACATTTGGCTATGGTGATTTGGAGATATGAAAGGACAGCTGAATATGAGTCCTAAGTATGGGGGGCATCTAGATTTTAAGTATCACAAGCAAAGAATGTTAGTGAATGCATGGATGCAGTCTAGCATGGCTTGGGTCCTACAGTGCTGGCTAGGGTGTGGGGGTAATGAAGAAAAGGTAGACACATGGATGCACAGAAGATCTGAGATCAGGTGGACTGGGCTTTCTGATGGTGAAGCCACAGCACACTGAAAGTTCAGCATGTTTATTACATACAGTTGGACAAGGAAGCAGGGTAACTGCATAACAGCTGAGCGAGGAGGTAGGTTTAGCTGATCTTGGTAGGTGCAGTCTCTGTAGGTGAGAAATCTTGGTTATAAACATCATGGGGAGAAAGCTATTGTGAGCATTTTCTGCATGCACTGCCAACATTTATATTAGAAGGAAAGGCCTTGGAATTTCCCCCAGCCTAGCCTGGGGAAGGCTTTCCCATTTTCTCTGTAGGTCTGAAGTTTTGGTCCACTATATAGCCATGCCTATGTCAACATCAAACATACAATCAGGACTTCATGTACTCAGGGTATCCTATGCTTCCTACACATGCATAGGAGAGCAAGGAGAGCTTCAGTGCAGTCTGTAAGTACAACCATTTAGAGGCAGAGATACAGAGGGATGCACTCTGGCAAGAGAAGCTGGGAAGCAGCAGCTGGAGGTGGGAGGAGAGCTAGGAAAGTAGTGACTCACAAGAGTGTTTCCATGACAGTGGACCACATTGAACGCCAGAAAGAGGGCTTGGACTTTGAAGGAAATGACTGAGATTTGGCCAATTATTGCTAACATATCTAATTAGGATGGCGTAAAATGCTTACTTATCACCTTGAAGGTCACTAGTGACTTGGGTAGACACCATTTATCTTTATTTTGGAAAAGCTGCATTACAATGGGTTAAAGCATGTATCAGAAATGTGAAAATGGAGGCATTGTATCTCCTAAACCCCAAGACCAAGATAGATGCTAAATAATTGTACTCATACGTATATTAAAATCATTCTTAGAATTAGGGCCTAGTGCCAAGGTCTACAATCCCATCTGCTTGGATTGATATGGAAAATTGCCAGTATAAGGACTTCCTAAACTGCAGAATGAGATCAAGAAGCCTGGACAACTAAGACTCTATCTCAAAATAACGTGAAAAGAGGGCTGAAGACAACATTCAGCTATCAAGGTCTTGCCAACTCTATGTGTGTTCCTGGTCATACCACACATATACACACATACACACACACACACACACACACACACACACACACACATATACACACCAAAAACAAAATCCACACATCTCTTCAATCTTCACAAGTATATGTGTGTGTATGTATCTGTGTGTTTATGTATGAATGTAGCTATGCACATATGCATGCATGTGTATATATAATTATACACCTCAAATTTATATGCATTTATAAAACATTTGCTTGGGCTACTTTATGAAGAACAGGGCAGATTATTATGCCAGCCTGACTCAAGCTGATAGAAGGGTGGCCCAGTTCACTTCCACATACCTTTTTGTAGTGGGATTATGTTGGTACATTGTAAATATTTTTTCCTTCTACTGGTTTAATAAGAAGCTGACTGGCCAGAGGCAGGCAGAAAGTGTGGACAGAGCTACCAGACTTAGAAAATTCTGGAAACAGGAAGAGCAGAACAGAAATGCCAGAAGATGCAGAAGAAAGAAGTTGAAATGCTGCTGGGAAAAGGTCCCAAGTCGCATGGCTGAACAAGATAAGATTCATGAATTGAGTTCAGATGAAGGAGTTAGCAAGTTATATGCCTGGGCCCTAGGTCAATCAGCATTAAAATTAGTATAAGCCTTTGTATGTCTCTGTGGGACAGCAGGTCAGAACCTCAGGGCTAGGCCCGAAAGTCCAGGCCAGAAACTTAATACAACACCTTTCATGGTCTAGAACTCAACCAAATAGCTACAGATAGCCCACAAAGAGCTGAAGATCAGAGACCAGATGCATTCCCAGGGAGATGAGAAAATAAGTTCTGTGTACTGCTATCTGTCTCTGCCCTAGAAGACCCAGATATGGCAAGAAACTGTGAGAATGATGGAGAATTCCGAAGAGGTAAGATTTAGAGGTATTCTGATGACAGAGTCATCATGGATCATATGAGAAAATGAAAGACCAGTGTGCAGACTTTGAAGCATGAGTGACTATAAACATAGGTCCAACACCTAAGATTATGATGGGGCAAATGGAAACACTAGGTACATTAAACACAAGTTCCCTACTCTGCCAATTCCTAATCCCTGACGCATCCCACTCTATCTTCTATCTGTGTATCTAACTGCTCTAAGAGTTTCGTATTTCTAGAATTACACTGTGTGTGCCCATCTGTGGCTTTCTTACTAAATTTAACACAAGGTTCCTCTGCACTAGATCATGTGCCAGTGGTTTTCAAGCTGAGTATGGTATGTATAGATGACATTTTGCTTGTCCATTCATCTCTTGGTGTATTCATAGATCTCTTCCATGGCTTTGCCATTTTTGAATCATGATAGTATACACAGGGAAATAAATATGTCTTTGAGACCCTGATGTGTTTCTTTTGAGTATATACTTGGAAGTGGAATTGCTGAATTCCATTGCATTTTCAATTTCCTGAAGAACTTCTGTACCATTTACCACAGTGGCCATACCATTCCTCAGTCCCATGAACACTGTACAAACGTGACTGTCATTGACTTCTGTTTGTCACAGTAGACATTCTGGTGAATGACAGAGTATATATTGTGGCTTTGTCTTAAACCGTCCTAATGACCAGTGATGCTGAGGACTTGATATTCTTATTGGCCATATGTAACCATTCTTCTGAAAAATGTTCAGTTTCAAATTTTAAAAAACTATTTATGTGTATGAATACTTTGCCTACATGTATGCATATGCACCATGCATGTGTATGAATGCTTTGCCTGCATGTATGGTATGTATGTGCACCATGCATGTGTATGAATGCTTTGCCTACATGTACGCATGTGCACCATGCATGTATCTGGTGCCTGTGAAGGTCAAAAAAGGACAATATGTCTCAGGGAACTCAAGTTACAAATGGTCGCGAGCCGCCATGTAGATGCTGGGAATCAAACTCTGACCTATGGAAGAGCAGCCAGTGCCCTTCACCGCTGAGCCGTCTCTTCAGCTCCCTAAATATTTTTTTAAACTGGACATTTGTTCCTTATCAAACATATGTTCTGAAAATCTTTTCTCCCATTCTATGAGAAACATCTTTACTATTTTGATGCTTGTAAATTCTTCTGAAAGTATATGATCTATATTTTTCTCTTGCTATCTGTGCTTTTGGTCTCATATCCAGGCACACACTGTCAAATCTAATTCATCTTCTGTAGCCATCAGGAAAATGCAAAATAAAATTACATCACGATTCCATCTCACCCCTGTCAGAATGGCTATAATCCAGAAGGCAAACAAAGACAGAAACTAGTGAAGATGTAGAAGTTATGGGACTCCATCCACACTATTGGGGGTGTAATTTAGTACAATCATCAAACAAATGTATGTTTTTCTCTCCCACATTAAATAGGTTGATACCATAATCTGCTGTGTTATCCCTGGGTGTGTCCCTGAGGGAATCAAAGTCAGCATTTAGGAGAAATGTGTGTGCATCTACATGTATTGCTGCACTGTCTAAATTAACAAGTAACAGCCTCACTCTGGGTGTCTTTTAACCGAGGAGTAGGTAAAGAAAAAATGAGACGCATATATATGTACGCAAACACACACATCACAGAAGAACAAAATTATCATTTCTAGGAAAATGGCTGGAACTGGGGATCAGCATGTTAAGCAATACAAGCCAGATTCAGAATGACCTTTCTCACATCTCTTCCTGTATATGTAATCTCAATTTCATAAAGGATATGAAATGGGACAGTTGTAGGGGAGATGGGGACCTGAGAGGGCAACAGAGGATGAATATGATCAATACACAAGTCAAAATGTCATAATAAAACCTATTATTTTGTACAATTAATAAACACTTAAAAATTCAGTATGTGGAATTTTTATAATCTGTTTCTAAAAGTATCATGAGTTTAGACGTTATATATAAGGAATATATACACTAATCTAGTTGTTCTCAACCTATGAGTAACACCACCAAAAGATTATATATAAAAAAATTATATATACACACACAGTAGTTGTGGTGGTTTAAAAGAAAATGGAGTAGGTCTGGTCTTGTGTACCTGTAGGGATAGGCTTTCGTGGTTCACATATGCTCAAGCCATGCCCACTAAGTCAGACTACTTCCTGTTGCCTGTAAGATGTAGGAATCTCAGCTGCTTCTCCAGCACTGTATCTGCCTGCATTCTGCCATGTACTACCATGACAATAATGGACTGAACCTCTGTACTATAAGCAAACCAGTAAGCAGCTCCCCTCAGAGCCTCTGCATCAGCTCCTGCCTCCAGGATTCTGCCCTGTTTGAGTTCTTGTCCTGACTTCCTACAGTGATAAACAACAATGCAGAAATGTAAGTCAAATAAACCCTTTCTTCCCCAACTTGTTTTTTTGGCCATGGTGTTTTGTCATGGCAGTGGAAATAAATTTTAACAAAGACAGTATCAAAATTACAGTTATTATGTAGCAACAAAGTAATTTTATGATTAGGGGTCATAACATGAAATGGCATTCAA
Organism: Sigmodon hispidus; assembly: GCA_004025045.1. Classification (NCBI taxonomy): domain Eukaryota; kingdom Metazoa; phylum Chordata; class Mammalia; order Rodentia; family Cricetidae; genus Sigmodon; species Sigmodon hispidus. Next base: position 30,440 of record PVIH01006641.1, read on the forward strand.
GAGTCATACACAGCATTAGGAAGGTTGAGAACCACTGTAAATCCGTCAATCAATTATTGCATATAGCTTTAGGTAAGCATTCAACTGTATTCTTTTACATATTTCCATCTAGTTTTTCCAGAACTATTTGTGGAGGAAATTATTTTCTTATTGCTTACATGGTTAAAAATCACCTTCCTATATGTGCAAGTGTTCATTTCTGGGTAATCCAACCCATTCTTTTGGTCTTAATGTCTGTATGTCACTAGCATGTTATTTTGCTGACAGCAGCTTTGAATAATTCTAAAATTAGGTCAGACCACTTTACCTATTTGAGGACACTTTGAGGTCCATAGAAATTTTACAAAGGATTTTTTTTGTCTGAGAACTATCAATTGACCTTGTATTGATCTAGTTGGCAGTGACTTCTTAACAATATTGTCTTTGGTCCATTGACATATGTGTCTTTCCATTCACTCTTTACTTTCTTCAGAAACAGTAGTTCCCATAGGACAAGTTTGTATTTCTTCAGCTAAATAAATATCTAAAATTTTTATGCTATTATAAATACAATTGTTTTTTAATTCCTTTTTCAGAGAGTGCATTCTTTCCTTGTTTAAGCTACAACTGTTTTTGTGTGTGAACATTCCATCCTGCTACTATACTGAGTTGGTAGGTTTTTTTTTAATTTATGCACATATGTCTGCATGTGTATGTGTGTACGTGTGTGTGAAGACTTTTGTATGGAAAATGAGTTCATGAAAAATTCAGAAGTGATCAATATGTCATGCTCTATCATACTCTACCCCAGATACAAGGCCTCTCATTGAACATGAAGCTAGGCTGCTGACCAGCTAGCACTAGCAATCCTCCTGCCTCCATTCTTTTCATGCCCCCACAAACACTGGGGTTGAGGGGCTTCTGATTAATCTTCCAGCCTTGACCTCTTGAGTCCTAGGATTGATGCACAGGCTCCATTATGCCCAGCTGACCTTTCTATTAGTTTTGCCAGATACTTTTTGTGGAATATCTAGTTTGGGTTTTTTTTTTATACACATGATCATATCATTTGCAAACAATTTTTTGAGGTTTAATTTTAAAATTAGGTGTGTAGGGGAATGGTAATGTTTCCATGAGTGCAGGTACCTGTTGAGGTTAGAGGTGTTGGATCCCATGTGTCTGGAGTTACAGGCAGTTATGAGGTATATGACATGGGTGTTTGGAACCACGCTGAGACTGCTTGCAGAATTGATGTGTGCTATTAACCACTACTCATCTCACTATCCCAACAGTGATACCTTTACTTCTTTCTTTTAATTTGGGTTCTGTTTATTTAATTTCTTGACCAACAATTCTAATTGTGATGTCCAGTACTGTGTCAGACACAAATGATGACGATGACCATCTGTGTCTCACTTGTAAGCCTCTGTATTCCTGCCTATAGAGTTTGACGCAGGTTTTTCATCCAGGACTTTGGTTATACTGAAGCACTTTCCTTCTCTTCCCCTTTCTTGGGCTGCCTTTTCTTTTAAATCATGCAGAATACTGAATTTTAGCAAATGCCTTTTTCTTCATCAATTCAGATAGCTATGTGAGACTTTAATTTACTAATGTAACATATCATTTTTGTCAACTTTTCATTGTTACATTATCTCTGCAGCCTAAACATTAGTTTCAAAAAACCAGTGAGTCCCCACCCTCATCCACCACTGCCCTAGTTGTAGGCCAGCAGAGAAGACTCCGGCAGGCAGGCATCCTCACTAACACCCTGTGGGACCCTTTAATCTACAATTTCCATGTCTTCCCCCAAACCAGTCCATCACCCTGATATCTCAGAGGCTCCCTGAGACACAGAATCTGCCAGCTCCTATTGGACCAAGTGGTGAGTGACTTTTCCCAGATCAGCTGTAAAGTCAAGCCTCTTGGACATGTTTCCCCATCCCCACCTATTGCTTCCCAAGTTGCAGGTCTTCAGGAAAGACTCTTCAGGCAGTCATCCCCACTAACACCCCCGTTAGACCCTGCAATTTACAAGTTCTACTTTCCCCAAACTCACCCGTTACCCTGTGACCTCAGAGGTTCTCTGAGATACAGAATCTGCCAGCTCCTATTGGACCCAGAGAAGCTCTCTGAGACACAGATGCCACTTGCAGAACTGGAGGAAGAGATGGGTAGACATCAGTGCAAGAACATATACAACAACATAAAGAACAATATGGCACCAACAGAACCTAATGGTTCTAAGACAGCAAGACCTGAACACCACAATGTAAAAGAAGCAAAAGAAAATGACCTTAAAAATAACTTTATGAAGATGATAGAGGTCCTTAAAGAGAAAATGGAAAACCCCTTAAAGAAATTGGAATGGGGAGGACAAACAAAACTTGGAAGAAATCAAGAAATCCCTTAAAGAAAGCCAAGAAAAAGCAGTCAAATGGGTGAAGGAAATAGTTCAAGACTTGAAAATTGAAATAGAAGCAATAAAGACGACACAAAGTGAGGAAATGCTAGAAATAAAAAAATTTGAGTAAGTGAACAGGAACTACAAATGGATGTTCTATCTGTAACCAACAGAATGGAAGAAATAAAAGGAAGAATCTTTAGCTTGGAAAGTAAGGTAGAGGAAATAGATTTGTCAGTCAAAAAAAAAAAAAAAAAAGAAAAAGAAAAGAAAAAAAAACCCCACTAAAACAAAAAAAAAGTTATAACACAAAATATCCAGGAAATCTGGAGCACCATGAAAAGATCAAACCTAAATATAATAAGAATGGAAGAAGAAAAAGAATACTAGCTCATTGGCACAGAAAATATATTCAACAAAATTATAGAAGACAACTTTTTTAACCTAAAGGAAGAAATTTCTATGAAGCTATAAGACGCTTACAGAACACTAAATAGACTAAAATTGCCCCCAAAAAGTCCCCTCACCACATAATAATCAAACCACTAAATATAGAGAATAAAGAAAGATTAAAAGCTGCAAAGAAGGAAAAAGGCCAAATAAATTATAAGGGCAGATCCATCAGAATAACACCAACTTCTCAATGGAGACTATAAAAGTAAGAAAGTCCTGGACAAATGTTATGGAGACACTAAGAGATCATAGATGCCATGCAAACTACTATACCCAGCAAAACTTTCAATCACCATAAATGGAGTAAACAAGATTTCCATAACAAAATCAGATTTAAACAATATCTATCCACAAATCAAGCCCTACAGAAAGCACTAGAAGAAAAACCCCAACCTAAGGAGTTAGATGCACCCCAAATTAAAAAAAATAGATAATCTCACGCAGGAAATCCCAAATAAAGGAAAAAACACACACACTACTGACAGGTAGGCCAATGAAATTGATCTGAAGACCCTGACATTAATCTACACACCTATAAGCACCTGGTTTTTAACAAAGACGCCAAAAATATACAATGGAAAAAAGAAAGTATTTTTAACAAATGGTGCTGGCATAGCTAAATGATGGCATATAGAAAAATGCAAATAAACTCATATTAATCATCCTGCATAAAACTCAAGTCCAAGTGAATTACAGACATCAACATAAATTCCATAGCATTGAACCTCATAGAAGAGAAAGTGGGAAATAGCCTTGAGCACATTGGTACAGGAGACCTAAATATAATACCAGTAGCAACAGACACTGAGAGCAACAATTAATAAATGGGATCTCCTGAAACTGAGACTCTTCTGTAAGTCAAAGAAAACAGTCAATAAGATAAAACATCAGCCAACAAAATGGGAAAACATCGTCACCAACCCTACATCTGACAGAGGACTGATCTTTATATATATATAAAGAACTCAAGAAACTAGACATCAAAATACCAAATGATTCAACTTTTAAAATGGAGTACATATCTAAATAGAGAATTCCCAACAGAAGAATTTCAAATGGCCAAAAGACAGGTTAAAAAATTGCTCAACATTCTTAGCCATCAGAGAAATGCAAATCAAAACAACTCTGAGATACTATATTACACCTGTCAGAATGGCTAAGATCAAAAACGCTGATGACAGCCTATGATGAAGGGGATGTGGAGCAAGAGGAACACTCCTCCATTGCTGATGGGAATGTAAACTTGTACAGTCACCTTGGAAATCAGTATAGTAATTTCTTAGAAACTGAGAATCAATATATCCAATGATCCAGCAAAACCCCTATTTGGGCATATACTCAAAGGATGCACATTCTTATTCCAAGGGCAGCATCAGCTCACTATATTCATAGCAGCATTATCCATAATAGCCTGAACCTGAAAACAATCTAGATGCCTCTCAACAGAACAATGGATTTAAAAACTTTGGTACATTTATACAATAAAGTATTATTCAACAAAAAAATGGCATCCTAAATTTGGCAAAGAAATGGAGTATCTGGAGAGTATCATTCTGAGTGAGGTAATACAGATCCAGGAAGATAGATATGGTATCTCATTCATAAGTGAATTTTAGACATAAAGCAAAGGATAAATAGGCTACAATCTACAACCCAGGAGCAGCTAGGTAACAGGAGGAAGTTAAGAAATACTCCATAGATCCCCCTGGGGAGAGAAAATAGAAAAAAATCTTTTAAGTAAATTGGAATTATATGGAGGGAAGGAGCAAGGGGAGGTGGGAAGAGAATATGAGAGAATGGGATGGTTGAGTGTGAGAAGCAACAGAGAGGGAGAGCAAAGACGTGAATAGAGGGAGCCATTGTGGAGTTAGAAAGAAACATGGTGCTTGTAAACCCAAGAACCCACAAGATGAGCCCAGCTAGGACTCCAAGCAACAGAGGAGAGAGTACCTAAACTGGCCTTCTCCTATTATCAAATAGATGACCACACTAATTGCCATTATATAGCCTTCATCCAGCAAGGGATAGAAACAGATGCAGAGATCCATAGTTAAATACCAGGTTCAGCTATTGGTCCAGCTGAAGAGAAGAAAGAGAAATTATATGAGCAAAGGAATCAAGACCATGATGAAGAGACCCACAGAGTAAGCTAACTTGTGCTTTTGGGAGCTCATAAACTCTGAAAGACCAGCTGAGGGACCTTTGTGGAATGGATCTAAGCCCTCTAAATGTAGATGATAGTTGAACAGTGTGTGCAGTTTGTGGAGCCTCTTGCAGTCAGAACAGAGTTTATTCCTGGTGCATGAGCTGGCTTCTTGGAGCCCATTCCCTACAGAGAAACACCTTTTTCAGCCTTGATACTGGGGGAAGGGACTTGGTCCTATCTCAACTGGATATGCCAGACTGAATTGACTCACTTTGGGATTCTTTGCCCTTTCAGGGCAATGGATAAATGGATGGTGGCATGGGGTGGAGAGAGGCTGAGGCAGGACTGGGAGAAGGAGAGGGAGAGAAAGCAGTGATGGGTATAGAAAACAATGTTAAATAAAAGTAAAAAGACAACTCTGAAATATCAACTTACACCTGTCAGAATGGCTAAGATTGAAAATACTGAAGACAGCCTATGTTGGAGGAAATGTGGAGCAAGGGGAACACTTCTTCATTGCTTGTGGGAGTGTAAACTTGCACAACTCTGGAAATCAGTATGGCAGTTTCTTAGAAAACTGGCAATCCACCTACCTCATGACCCAGCAATACCACTCTTGGGCTTATACTCAAAAGATGTACATTCATACCACAAGGAAATTTGTTCAACTGTGTTCATAGCATCATTGTTTGTAATAACCCAACCCTGGAAACTATTTAGGTGCCTGACAGCTGAAGAATGGCTAAGAAAAAAAAAGTGGTACATTTATACAATGGAATATTACACAACAGTTTAAAACATAACATCTTAACATTTACAGGCAAATGGATGTAACTAGAAAAACCATCCTGGGTGAGGTAACCCAGACCCAGAAAGACAAACACAGTATGTACTTACTCATAAGCTGATATTAGGCATGAAGCAAAGGATAACCAGGCTACAATCCTCAGCCAGCTATGTAGCATGGAGAACCCTAAGAGAGACATCCATGGATCCCCGGGGAAGGAAAATAGATAAGATCTTATGAGTAAATAGGGAGCATGGGGGAGTAGGGGATGTGGGAATAGAACATTAAGGAATTGGATGGTAGTGCTGGGAGCAACCTGAAGTAAATATCCTGATAAAGGGAGCCATTTGGAGTTTAGAGAGAAACCTGGTGCTAGGGAAATTCCACAAGAATGACCCAGCTAAGACTCCAAGCTCTAGTGGAGAAAGTGGCTTTCACCTGTAATCAGATTGATGACCACCCTAATTGTCATCATAGAACCATCATGCAGCATCTGGTGGAGGCAGAAGCAGAGATCCATAGTTAAGCACTGGGCTGCATCCCAGGCCAGTTGAAGAGAAGGAGGAGAGATTATATGAACAAATGAGGAAATCCACAGAGACAGCTGACCTAAGTTACTGGGAAGTCAATGGTGGACTGACAGCGGGGGAACCTGCATGAGACTGAACTAGAGCCTCTGAATGCAGATGATCATTGTGTAGTTTGGGCAGTTTGTGGGGCCTCTGGCAGTGAGACCAGGATTTATCCCTAATGCATAAACTGGCTTTTTGGAGCATTCCCTATAGAGGAATACATTGCTTAGCCTTGATACAGAGGGGAGGGGCTTGATCTTGCCTCAACTTGATATGCCAGATTTTGTTGACTCACCATCGGGGAAGGCCTTGTTCTCTCTGAGAAGTGGGTAAGGAGGTGGGGGGAGAAGCTGGAGAGTGAGGTATGATGAGAGGAAAGGAAAACTGTAGTTGGTATGTAAAATTATTTTTAAAAAACTTTTAAATAAAAATTTTGTTTCGCTTGACTTTGGCATATAACCCCTTCACTAATGTGACTGAACATGGCTGATAGCACTTTTGACAATTTTGCAACTGTTTGTAACAAAGATATTAATCTGTAGTTTCTGTCTCTCTTCCTGTCTGTGACTTTGACACCAGCATGATAGTGACCCTCCCAGAATGAGTTAAGGGATCTTTGGAGACGTTTAAAGAGAGGTGGACGTTTTCTCAATGTTTGTTGGGATTCACTGGCAAAGCCATCATCTTTATCATTGACTTCATTTCCACCTGCTTATAGGTTTATTCAGTCTTTCCAGGAATCTCTCTGTTTTGTAGAGGTTCGCCGGTGTGTGGGCACATGATTGACCATACTACACTCTTATAATGCTTTCTATTTCTGTGAATTATTAATAAAGGTTCCACTTTCATTGTGACTTTCCTCATTTGTGTCTTCACTCTCTTTATTCGTAGTCCAGCCGAGCAAAATTCTGTCAATTTTGTTGATACTTTAAAGAGCAAACTTTTAAATTGATTTTCCTCTATGTGTTACCTACCTTATTAATTTCTGTTTCATTCTCGTGTATGTGCGTGTGTGAGTGCATGGGGGCTAAGTGTACACACAGTGGTCAGAAGAAAACTTGAAGGAACCCGTTCTCTCTCCTCCTATCACATGGATTCCCAGGGATCAGGCTCAGCCATCAGGCCTAGTGCAAACACTTCTACTTGAAGGACCTTCTTGCTGGTCCTATTCTAGTCTATATTTAAAAAATATTTTAGAGGAGGCATAGGTTAAGACTATGTCAGTATGTAGCCCAGGTTGGCCTGAGCTTACTATGTAGCCCAGGATAGCCTCAAACTCATTATTGTTTTATCATCACCTCTTGAACACTGAGATTACAGATGTTTTACATGTGAGTGAATAACAAACAAAACTTTTGTTTTCCTCTGATGCTCATAACCCATACAGAAAGGTTAATGTAGCAAGAGAATTTCTAGTGGACTCATTTTCATTTGCTAGACAGTATGCCATTTAGTATTTAATCATGAGAGCCTTTTGTAAGAGCATTCAAGGTTATGGGTAAGAAGATTGACAGTGTTGGTTGAAGGTGGTCCCTCATTGTGGAAGTCATTGTTGGAAACTCATCTCTCCTCTTTGGCCTAGTTCTCCATGGCTACATCCTGGGCTAAGATAGAAAAGGAACATAATTTGAATGTAGAGACTGATTTTATTGTTTCTGTGACTGGGAAAATCACCAAGATACACCCAGTAATCCACAAGGGGCTCTTGGTTAAGGTGGTAGGGCAGTGCACATATGGGGTCAGTTTCTGACACTGTGATGCTTTCATATGTAGGTACTTTTTAAATATACTAGAAGTCTAGTATTAATGTGACCGTGATATAAGGTTACAATTCAACATTCTCTTCTTTTTATTAAGGAGACCTCAACAGTGGACCTTTCTTATACTTTCACCTTCTAAAATCCATTCACATGAGATGTGGCCTTCATTGTATTTTCCACAGTGAATTACACTGAACCAAGATAGGAGATGAACCAGTTCTCCACTGGCTTGTTACAAAGGCCCTAGAGCTGCACAGGATTGTCAGAGAACAGGCTAGAACCCACGTCCACAGCCCAAATGCTCCATTCCCTTTTACCAACGAAAGAATAGAGACCAGTGATACTTTTCTATTAAGCTTTTTATTTTTTTTACATAGAAAAGAAGACTTTATTTTCTAAAAAGATAAAGCATAATAGAGTGACAAGAATAAAAAGAACTATGTAACAATGACATTGTATAGAATGAATAGTGTCGTGATCAAATGAACAGCAGAAGACTTGTTAAATGTACTTTTCAGTTCCCAAGCTGTTCAGTGGTTGTGGTTTGCAGCTTGACTGTTCTTTGCTTTTTTTTTTAAAGTCCACTAATGAGTGAGTATGTCCCCTGCTTATCTTTTTGGGTTTGTGATACCTCGCTCAGGATAATATTCTCCAATTCTATCCATTTGCCTGTGAATTTTAGGATATCATTTTTTTTTGTTACTGCTGAGTAGTACTCCATTGTGTACATGTACTACGGTTTATTAATCCATTCTCCCATTGAGGAGCATCTAGGTTGTTTCCAGGTTCTTAATATTACAAATAATGCTGCTATGAACATAATTGAGATAATGCCTTTGTAGTACAAATGTGCATCTTTAAGGTATATGCCCAATAGTGGTATTGCTGGATCCTTGGGGAGATAGATTCCCAGTTTTCTGAGAAACCGCCATATTGCATTCCAGAGTGGCTGAACAAGTTTACATTCCCACCAACAATGAAGGAGTGTTTCCCTTGCTCCGCATCCTCTCCAACATAGGCTGTCATCTGTGTCTTTTATCTTAGCCAATCTGACAGGTATCAGATGGTATCTCAAAGTTGTTTTGATTTGCATTTCTCTGATGGCTAAAGATGTTGAACATTTTTTCAAGTGTCTTTTAGCCATTTGTAATTCTTCTGCTAAGATTTCCCTTTTTAGGAAATCTTTTTTTGATTGGGTAATTCAAGGTTTTGGGCTCTAGTTTCTTGAGTTCTCTATATATTTTAGAGATCAGTCCTCTGTCACTTGGAGGGTTGGTGAAAACCTTTTCCCATTCTGTAGGCTGTCGATTTGTCTTATTGACTGTGTCCTTGACTTTACAAAAGCTTCTCAGTTTCAGGAGGTCCCACTTATTGATTGTTGTTCTTAGTGTCTGTGCTACTGGTGTTATAGTTAAGAAGTCGGACCACTGATATTTAGCATACTCCTTGTGCACTTCATTTTCTGGATCTAGAACTATGTTAGAGGCAGGCTCTGTCTTAGTGAAGGTTTCTATTGCTGTGAAGACACACCATGACCATGGAAACATTTATAATGAAAAACATTTTATAAACACAAAAATTGGGACTGGTTTATAGTTCAAAGGTACCTCTTTCCAAGTAAGGTTCTCATGAACTTTTATCCCATGGCTGTAATTTTAGTGAGTTTTGCAAATAGGTAATTCTATAACATTTTTTTCTCCCTTAATTATTTATTGGTCTTCTTCTCATTGACTATTTTGGTGGCCTAATAAAGTGAGCACAGGTAAGGTGGGTAAGTTCTTTATTCTTCACTCTTATTTGTCCATCTCCAGAATAATGAGTTGCTGTCTGATAACTTCCAAAGCTAATTAACCAGTGAACTGTGAAAGGCTTACTGTGTTGCTTTGTTTTACTGTGGGAAAAAAAAAACAAAAAACAAGTTGTAGACTTTTATATACTTAATATGTTTCCATACTTTTAGTTATACTTCAAGTTGTCTCACCCTCCAAAGTTCAGGTTGACAGTCTTTTTAAAAATTTTAACTCTAGCAATATGATCTTTGCGTCTTTCCTTCTTGTCTCAATTTGTACATAAAAAAAAAAAAAAAAAAAAAAAAAAAAAAAAAAAAAAAAAAAAAAAAAAAAAAAAAAAAAAAAAAAAAAAAAAAAAAAAAAAAAAAAAAAATTGGCCCCGAATCTGGCAATGGCCACTTTCCTAAGAAAGACTGATTTCTTTTGATAATGAAGAATGTCTAGAGTGCACAGAATATAGATTTCAGAGCCAGAGCCTTTCAGCTTTTTCTCTAGCGTCTGCTAGCTGCCTCACAGATCCAAGCTTGGGCGTTACCAGATTTCTTCTGAAACGTGGGTGGTGTATGTTGTCCTCACTGTTAGCATTTTCCAATAAGCTTGACAACAGTGAAGACACAGCCTTCCACGTGGGTCTGGAGCTTACGGACTCCTGTATCAGGCTCTGCTCTACTCTGACTGCAACTCTGCAGGGGCTTTAGAACTCCAAGAAATAGTCCTAAATCCTGGAGTGGTTCATGGGCCCCGCCTTAGTCATCGCTGAAGTTGAGCCAGAAGCTCTGCCAGAGCGTGAGTGGTCAGACACACAGGCACCAGGGTTGGTCCTTATCTGCCCTTTACCGGAACTGTGATCCAACAAGCCACCTCGGCTAATGGCCACAGGCTTCCCACCTCTATCAAAGGGGATGATGACAACAGCTTCATGGGGTCCTTGGGGGGGGGGGTTAAAGAGGAAGACCCACGACACCCATCCTCAGACTCTAAAAGAGGACATATAATGGCTCCTTGCCCTTCCCTGGATCACTCACCCTTTGTTATATAACCAGAGGAGACAGATCTAAACATTCTGAGCTCTTCCTGAAGTATGATGCTATTTTTACCTGTCCTTTCACTAAAAGGTTACAGCCCTGTCCTGTTGTTGGGGAGAGGGCAGCCCTGAGTCACTTCCTCCCTTCCTGGTCTGGTCCTTCTGTGCTAAGCTGGCTCTGGGCCAGGCTGCTCCCCAAGAGCTGCCTGAGCACACCACTGGGGCTTGTGCTCAGTGACATTCACAAAGAAAGAAAAAACCTACCCGCTTTGTGGGAGACTGGGCTGACCTCCCACTTCCTGAATTGATCACGATTTTCACTTTCCAGACATCCTCTTCCTGAAATGGATGAGTGTTCCACTCCACAGCAGCAAACATTAGCAGGTGGCTGATATTCAAACTTAAGGCTGACAACTTTAGACTCCACACAAGTGGCATGATTCTCTCTTCTCTTAAAATGTTGATGAATTATATTTTGCACTATCTGGAGTACTACAGGTAGAACCCACAGCCTTGAAAACACTCGATCACCAGGTAGCACTTTATTTAAAGACAAGAGTGAGTTGAGGCTGTGATTTGTAACCCCAGCCATGCCTCGGAACAATGAGAAGAATCAAAAGTGCTGACAGCCTGGGATACAAGCTGCTGGTATTGAAAGTTTGTAAATGTTAACATTGAACACACAGTGACAGGTGAGTAGTATTGGCGAGTGCCAAGGGAAATGCAGGAATCCGTCCCCAGGCAGGAATCTGTTGGCTAGAGAGTTCAAACTGCCTTTCTCAAGCACTAAGATTCTACAGTGTTAGTATTCTGTGAGTGTCACTTACAGAAGACATATAGAGAAGACAGTCCTCATACAAGGGGGCTGAACTAGAAACCAGTTGGAGGTTTTCTAGCAGATTGGCATCTTGAGCAGATTGACATTATAACAAATGTCACCTAGCAGCACTTGGGAGAAGGAACTGGAGTCAGGGTAAACAGGTAAGACCACAGCACATTCCAAAATAGGATATTGGGAGCTGGGTAGCCATCAGGAATAATGCAGATGACCAAAGCATAGATGGCAAGAAGAGGGGCTTTGCTGCCTCCCATGGTGCCTGGCCTAGGACATTCAATCTCTATACTGAGCCCCTTGACATTGGCTCTTGGCTCAGTAAAGATTTTAGAAACAAGCCTCCATCTTCTTAATCATAGCAATGACTCATATTTGTTATATGTTTTCTATGACATAGGCACAGATCTAAGGCTCTCACCTTCAGATTAAAAACAAACAAAAAAGACCCCTGACTTAGAAAGGCTAAGTGAGCTGCCTAAAGCCACATGGCCAGTAGGAAGTAGAACTAATAGAATCTTTAAATGATCCCATCTCCTATTTCTAACCTCAACATAACCATGTGGAAAGCCTGTACCCTACCTGGACAATCATTCACTCAGCTTTGTATTTAGTGAGGGTCATAGATATTCATCCTTCTCTTCAGCCTTGGTTTCCAGATCCTGAATATAAGATGTCTGAAGTCCCAGTCTTACTGTGTTTCTCTGACCAGTAATTGGTGATTTCTTAGTGACTCTGAAGAATCATTTTGTCCTATGGTTTTGTAGCTTCCCTGCCAGATCTATTAACTCTCTTTGAGAACAGGTCCCCATCTCTACTTTGCAAGCCCTATTCCCTAGTGTATGGTGTCAATGAGCATCAAGGTTTCATTAATAAAAGTGAAGAACCCATCAGCTTCATCAAAAGTTGCTGAAGAAAAAGTGGTGCTGTGTGAGCACCAGACAGCACTGAAAGTCTGAACACTGGGCTTCTCCTGTGGCCATGGGAATCCAGAAAATCTGCAGGCACCAAGTGTGCTCTTTGAGGGACCCAATTCATTAGATGGCTTTTCCAGGGCCATGTGCTGTCAAAGTTATTCTTTGAGGTGGCTGAATGTATCCTTAACCCTGGAAATCCAATTTTATTTCATGTTTGAAAAAAATTTTTGGTTATTATTTTAGAAAATCTCAGAACTACTTGATGATGTGACTACATTCCTCAGATCCTTTGGGGGAATTTTTATGTAATATGAAGTAGCAGTTCTACTCTTCTGGTAACCGACTGATGTAGCTTCTGCTAGAGGGGGACACCTTCAGGCACTCATCACCATGTTTCGCTTGATGAACAGATGAGTAAATGAACTGATGCTTACATTTATAGTGGGATTATGTGTTACATTGTAAATAATTGTCCCACCTATGGGTTTAATAAAAAACACTGATTGGCTGAAGGCAGACAGGAAGTGTAGGCAGGGCTACCAGGCTAAGAAAACTCTGAGACCAGGAAGAACAGACACAGATGCCACAGAGTCACCGGAGCTGCCAGGAGGTGCAGAGGAAATGCTGCTAAGAAAAGGTACCAAGCCGCATGGTTGAACAGGATAAGAAAGATGGGTTAGTTTTAGACTAAAAAACTAGCAAGTTATATGTCTGGGCCCTAGTCCAATCAACATAAAAATAGTATAAGCCTGTGTGTGATTATTTGAGGCTAAGTGGGGCTAAGTGTGCATCAGAACCTTGGGGCCAGGCCAGAAAGTCCAGGCCAGAAACCTAATACAACAAATGGCTGCCCAACATGGGTGATATATACCCACATAAAGCTTGAGAAAGATTAAAAACAGTTCTAGAGCACAGAATCAGAGCCAAAAACAGCTTCCGGGAGTTGTGTCTCTCACATGAGCCGTGTGATACAGGGACACCCTAGAGAGACACCCTAGAGAGACATGTGGGCTTGAGCTACAAATAGTGGGCTTTTGGGGTATAGCTAAACTGCACCAAGGCTAGTTCCCAAAGTTTCAGAGAAGACTTGGTGTAAGAAACAAGCTGTTCATGGTGGATTTAAGGTTTCTGTTCTCACAGGCAAAAGGGAGCAGAGTCAAAGATGGCTTCTCAGTGGCAATGTTTTCTTGGATCAGCTCTGTTTGCTGGAGACAAGCAGAGGCTTGGCTTTTTAAAGGGAGACTTTCCTGATTCAGCCTTAGAGGCAAAACACTTATGAGTCTTTTAAGAAGAGGAGCTGCTGCCAAATATTTAAATGAAGTTCATGAGCAGCAGATGGCAGTGCTTTACTTGTTGATTATACGTACCCTAAAATTCCCCAGAATGGTAGTACCTAACAGTACCTCAGCTAAAAAGGTAAAGTCTATGAAGCTAGACTAGGAGCTGGGTAGAGCCAGGCATCCATTCTAGTGACACTTTTAATCCTTAGCCACACCTTGGTAGACTAAAGGAGTGAACAGAAATAGAAATAGAGGAAGCTGGGTGGAGTCAGCCATCCTAGCCAAGCAAAGGTGTGGTCAGAAACAACAACAACAAAAAAAAAGAAATAAATATACAGTAAAGACAGATTGAAAAAATAAATTCTAATTGGTTTAGAATGTGTTTAAAATACAGGTAGGCTTGAAAGGGAAAAGAATAAAGTCCTTAAAAAAGAAATAGAATAAAAAAATAATAAGCCACACAAAGATGGAAAATACAAAGAGTGTCTGAATACTGTATGTTATTGTCTTGTCTTTAAATTTTTTGACAATAAAGGAAGGAGTAAAATCTGTTAAAAGCCACTTAAATATAAGTGTTGTTGCCTTAATTCAACCTATATATTTGGTAAATGAGTTGATATTAAAATTGAAATCCAAAGATATTCTGCTTTGGAGGAGAGGTTTTCTTTTTATTTCTACAGAAAATGAGAAGCTGTGGATTTATTTCCAGTTAAAGAAAATAAGGTTCGATCTAGGAAGACCCCCTGAAAAGTCTCCAATGGAAATAAATGGCCCAAATGGTTCAGTATTTCAGTGCACCTCTGTTGAAGTTTTCTCTGAGCTTGGCATCCAAAACAACTTCAAGGAGAAGGGCTAAGATTATCCAGCCTTAGAGACTACTTCACTAAAGACTTATCCATAATCCTAAATTTTCTTTGGATCTCTATGGGATTGTCAATGCCCTCATTCAGCAGGAAGTAGCCGAGAGAACTATGCCCACATTCCCAAAAATGTTTTATGGATATATATGTTTGTTTATGTATTGGTTATAAGTTTTTATAGATAATGGGGGGGAAAGGATATTAGATGTGGGGTTCTTGTTTTAAAAAGAGAAAAAGGGAAAATGTAGTGGGATTATATGTTACATTGTACATAATTATTCCACCTATGAGCTTAATAAAAACACTGATTGGCTGAAGGCAGACAGAAAGTATGGATGGGGCTACCAGGCTAAGAAAACTCTGAGTACAGAAAAAATAGACACAGATGCCACAGAGTCACCAGAGCTGCCAGGAGATGCAGAGGAAATGCTGCTGAGAAAATGTACCAAGCCACATAGTTAAACAGGATAACAAAGATGGGTTAGTTTTAGACTAAAGAGCTAGTAAGTTATATGCCTGGGCCCTAGGCCAAACAGTATAAAAAAATATAAGCCTGTGTGTGATCGTTTTGGCGTAAGTGGCAGTGGGACTGAGAATGAGTCCAAACCAATGGGCTAGACTGGAAAGTCTGGTCCAGAACATATTACAATATACATTCCAGGGCCCAGAGTTTCAAATTCAAAATTCATAGCTTTTACTTGAAAAAAAAAAAAAGGTCTATGTCTCTCTTTTTTTCATTCTTTGCATTTATATGCATATATAAATATATGTGTGTATTTTATTTATCTTTCAAGCATATTCTATACTTCATAGATTCTTCTAATACAGAGGAAGGTATAGTAGAAGTAGTTACACATTGCCACTGAAGATTTCCAGTAGAATTTATGAATAGACAACTTATAAAATGGTATGTGAACAAAGGAGTAAAATAGACCATGAGAATTTTCCTACTTTATTTACATAAAACTGAATGATGATTCTTTTCTGGGATTATCATAATGAAGAAACTTGTAAAAGGTTCAATGTGGTATTCTGTTGAGTTCATTGAAATAATATACTCCAGCATATTTTATAACATCCCAAGTATAAGAATCTCTTTACTGTGGATGTAAATACATCCATGCCAACTGTACCACCATTCTGAGAGGTACTTGGTTAAGCAGTTTTATCCTCATATGAACATTACACTGCACCACACAGACCTAGATCCTATAAGTCAGTCACTCAATGTGGCTTCATGATAAAATCAAGAGATGTGCTTGAAGTGAAATGGATGAGGTTGCTGCTGGTATCACAGGGCAAGCCATCTAATAGTCTATGGTAAGAAAAAAATAATAGCAAATGTGCAAATCAGGGATATAGCCATTACCACCATAAAGCACTATATATTTCACACAATTAATGTTATTTTTATACAATGGGTATAAAGTTATACTTATAACATAAGCATCACCGCAAATCCATCACTAATGTGTGGCAACATGACCTTATAGGCTACAGTGTCACTAGAAAACAAAACTTTTTAGTTCTATTATAATGTGACACTGATATCCTGTGCATGGTTTATCATTGGATGAGGTGCCATTTTGTGGTGGAAGATCATGTGGATATGAAGCTCAGCAAGTTCTGGAGTTAACACAGTTGCCCAGATGATCTTTCAGAAGTCACCTCTGTTTTGCACAGGGCAAAGTGTCTATCTGTGTTTTCCCCTAGGGTGAACAGAAAAATTTACATTTTCAGGATCAATCTGTCAGAGTATAGTGAAGTAGTAGTTTGAAAGTTCAAATACAAGAAGGGATGATATACTGTTCGCACTGACAGCCCAGCATAGCCAAAACCTTTCTATATGGTATTGTGTATTACTGAAGAAAATTCTGCTGTTTTTTTCCCAGTACTTTTAGAACCTTTCAATAAAGACAAAAACATCTAATGGCATCAGGCAGCTGAGAAATTTTGCTGCTGAGTTTGGGTACTGTCTCCCAAATGCATGCACTGTGGAGAGTATTTGTTGGAAGCAACTGTCCATGGCTTTGTGAAGCTCTTGTGAGAGTCTTGTGCTTTGAGGCTCCAAGAGAGCTGGAATATAGGTGGGCATTTCCCCAAAATTCTAGCTTTTTTAGATTTTATGAAAGTCAATTCTCTGACCTTGACTTCCCCCACCCTACTCAGCCATCATGCTCTCTTTGGATTAAATTCCTTCTGCTTGAAATACTGAGTATCTCCTCCTCCACCCCTAATGAACCCTCATTACTCACCATCTTCAGCAACTTCAGTTGCAAATGAAGTCCAGGGTTGCAGATGGCTTGAAAGGAGAGTAGAGAGGGAGTTCTCTAGCCTGTGAGAAGGAACAGAATTCCTACCTTGCAAAGCATCAGTCACAGCCCTCAAGGGAACAGGAGGTGAGTGAAAACTGAGCTGAGGTGCAGTTGGCCTCAAGATCCAGGATTAGCTTGTCAAAACAGGGCTCAGGGGTTATTAACATAATGACATAATGGCAGTACCCTTTAGAGAGCTTCTGGGTGGGAAGGTTGACTGTAGAGGCTGTGGGTCAGTTTTTAAGGATCTTTCTTTGGCCATTAGAAGGCATGCATTATAAAGAAGCAGACCAAAAACCAAGTACATTCATTGTCCTTTTGGAGAAGAAGCACTGAATGAGGGCAACGCCCTTTATATAACTAAAATACTATACTGTAAGGGTAAAGGATGTTAAATTATCGTGTTTCTTCCTTCTTTGTAGCAGTGCTTGACGGAGGCATACAGCCAGGGCATAATGGCATGAGAAATATGCTTACACGGTCCTTGATTTGGAGCATAGTAATGTGACTTTCTTTTTGCTAAAGTGGCAGGAAATACTAAGGGGAAAAGAACCTCAAGGTATACTTACAAGGTCAAGCTCATTCTCTGTACATTTTTTATCACTATGGAAAATTATACCCTAGATTCCAATGCCTTATTAGTCTCACACCAGAATGATGCCACTGACCCATAGGCCCATTAAAAGGCTATTGTTTTTCATTACAATTTCCAGGTATTTGTTATGCAGCAATTCATGATTGTAGCTGCCTGATACAGTTTGGACACAATTGCAGATACTCTTCTTTATGAAAGAATTTTTAAAATTAAGGATTGCCTTGATTGTGTTGCTTTTATAATCAACATACTGACATCTGCCTCATACTCAAATGAAGGATGAAATTTTTATCCTGTTTTCAATGATGAGTTAATTTTATTCTTGACTCACAAATGAAAAGTCTGCTAGTTTGTTGTAGCTGTGGTCTTAGATGGTTTCTGTGACTATATATTGAACAGTTAGATTTGCAATCGATTTGGACCCACACCTCTACAGATGCATGTCTATAGAAAGTCTTTCTTCTGATGCCTACATTTTCCAGATACATTTAGATAAGACTAATTCCATTTTGAATCTCAGTGAAATTTACACGGCAGACACGTGTCCTTAGAAATAAACCATTTTTTTAAAAAGGCATGAACAAACTGAGAAATATACATGATCATTCATTTGGCACCATATTCTTGGATTTCACACATCAGGAATAAGCAAAATTAGTAAAATTTGCTTTTTAAATTGCTTGCTGACAATGTGAGTGAGACAGAAGAGAATCAATTTCCAAGGGAATGTGACAAGGTGATCTTCACAGGGTCTTTGTGAATGGAGTGGCTTTGATCCCAGCACTAAGATGATTCACTAAGAAGCCTAACCTACCTGACCCATACTCCTCTTTGCCCACAAATGCTCAGATTCTGGATTCTGTCAAGGGGCAATAGTATTTCATTTATGAACTTTCTTCACTTCTTTTTGCTATCTAAATTAAATGTCAATGGTCAGTTACTATTTGGGGAGTAGTTTTCAAGATAAAGCATTCTTTTTATGAGGGTTGAGATTAGGGAGCATCATGGTTGTCATGGTTACATATTCCTTCCTTGATCTTGAGTGGTACCTACTGGTACTGCAAACCTTCCATCAGAGGGAGTGAAAAAGTTTCCCTAGCCAGTTCTTCACTGTCTAGGCCAAGAGAGGGACTCAAAGCATCTCTAACATGGCTCCCATGCAAATCCTTATGTCATCCAGCCCTGCTTAGTTTTGCTTGACATTAATTCTCACTTTATTCTCAGGTCTCTCATGGACACTGTTTAGTGTGGCACAAAAAAAAAAAAAAAAAAAAAAAAACAGCCCAGGAAAGTCTGGGTCTGAGTTCATGCCTCAATATTTATTGGTTTAGTGTGCCAGTCCATCTTGGTTCCTGTATCAAAATATCCAAGGCCTAATCATTTATATATATTCCTATAAGAATATAGAATTTGTGTGTGTGTGTGTGTATGTGTGTGTGTGTGTGTGTGTGTATTCTGGAGGTACATAAACACATCAACAACATCAGTTTCTTATAAAAAAAATCCCGCAGCAGAGAGGACATATGGTGAGAGATGAAGCAGGCCATGGAACCAAGACATACAAGCTAGATTTATGTCCATCTCTTCTGGAAATGAACCCCCAGTCCATGAAGAGATAGATACAACTCACTCCCTGAAGAAAAGCATCACTCCCTTCCAAGGCTGATCACCCTTCATCTCTACACTAACAACTAAATTCCTTACTACATGAACCTTAGGCGACAAAGCACATCCAAACCACATTGTAGAAGACATGGCAGGATAGTCCCTCAGTTTAGACTCATTGTCTCATTTGTAGAAAGAAGACAATTGCAGCACCTACTTCATTGGAATATTGTGAGAATTAAGTCATAGGATAATGCTAACTGGTAACTGAATATGTTATCAGTTTTTGACCCCTACTATTTCAGTATAAATGATCATTGCTATCAAAAGAGAAGATACCATGGAAGAATCCTCCCTTACTACCTCAGCTCCTCACATCAGGCTTTAGAAGCTGCAGGTGGGGTAGACATGTTAGATAATGAAGTTCAATATGCCCACTCTCTCCAGATTCTAGTGGGTTCTTTACTCTTATTAGACTAGCATGTTCAAGCTCAGTGGTGAACAAGGTAGCCAGCCAGCACATGGTACATGATGCCAGTCAAGGATGAGACAATAAGGCAGAATGGCAGACTCAGCCCACAGAGGCTGATTTGTGATTTGACATCTTCTTTCATATTTTCCATACTTGCCCAGTGCTCTCACAGGATCTTGTCTTCAGTAGTTTGACAAGCATGTCTGTCATCATGGACATGCCATCTGGGGCTTCAGTGACAGGCAAGGCCATGACGGTCATGAGACGCACAAAGACACTGCCTTTAGCAGGCGTCACATACAGAATCTTGTATGACAATTCTCCCATTTCTGTGCTGTGACCTCACATTTTAACACATGAATTTTGGTTTGGAAGCGATATATCTACTTTACCACTCTGCTCTGTTTTAAAGGTTCCTGGTTCCTTGGAAAGTGCTTTGAAAAGTCTCCAGGTCACATGGTGTATGGATAGAGGTTCAGCAGCTGGGCAAGGGAGATTACACCAGTTGCCTGACTTGACCTGGGGAGACAGTTTTGACTTCCTCAGCCAATACTCACTGTCTCAAACTGGCCTGTAAGTGTATTCAATAATTTTTTCATCCAAAGTGATAGTAGGTACAGAAGTCCCTTCATATTGGCAATGGATTTACTACAGGACTTCTCCAGACACCAAACTCCAGATGCTCAAATCCCTTAGAGAAAATGGGGTCATATTTGCCGAGAGTCTGCTTACTTCCTCCCTTATCTCTAGCTGATTTACAATGAATACAATGTGCATCCTATATAATCCTTGATGAGGTTCTGAGAAGAGGGTTGTTGAAAGGGAAGATTCAAAGTTAAGTTCAAAGATGGACATTGAGAGTCCACAGGGTTTGGGATACCTGCAAGGCAATTGTGTTAGGGTGTGCAGGGTTGAAGACACAGCTTTGCCTCACTTCCTCTTTTTTTAGTACTACTAATGTAATCCATATTGATTTATTAATGATATGAAATGTGCCATAACTATATGTAGAATTATACAAATTTTCAAGAATAAAAGATGGATATACAGAAACAAAAACAAAGTGCAAAAATAAAAAAGTTGAATACATAAAATTAGACAATTCCTGAAAATCTCATGAGAATAAAATTTAAAAATTCAATAATTTTGGAACCTAAATTTCTTCTTAAATGTAATAAATTTGTGTGCCTCCAAGACTCTTGGAAGGCAGCTCTGTAACATTCAAAGAAAAGAACATATGCACACCATATACTGCCTGATTTGGTATTAAAAGACTTAGGCTTTGTGTTTACAAGTAAAAGTGTTTAGAAATATTACCTATGCTGAAGGGGTAAGAAGGGAAAAACTATGTTTATGCAGAGGGCCTTGGTGACAACTAGAGTAGGTGTTATACAAAGGGAGTCCAGAAGCAGAATTACAGAAAACTCTCTCCCTCCCTCCCCCCTCCTCTCCCCTGCCCCCTCCCTCCTTCCCTTCCTCCCCCTCCTCTTCCCTGCCCCCTCCCTCCCTCCCTCCTTCCATCTTTCTTCATCATTGCCTCACTTCTATAGCATCAACTCCACTCTCCAATCAACATTCAAGCTTATTCTTCTTGGCTGTGGACTCTAATGACCCTCCTGGACTGAGATACTGGATTATTTACTCACTTAGCAAAAATGAATTTATTTTTTATTTCCTTCGAGTGATATCAATGACAATTGTGATTTTTTTTTCCATACACTAAGTGTCTTTGGGACATAGCTTGTACTTAATAACACTTGTCATGTCATTATTGAGTGGACAGTAATTATGAAAATTCAAATTAGGAAGGGCACTAAACATACATAGTTTCACTAGAGAGCACTCTGTGCTTTCCTGATTAGGAGGCAGATGGTAGAGGGGGGTGAGAAACATGCCCTCCGCCATGTAGATGTCCTCAAGTGCCCCCACTCCAGCTATGTTCCTGTATCTTTTGTGAGAGCCTGGATTTGCTCATCTGCTTCTCATTCACAAATCTGTTTCAGGGAAAAGTAAAATATACAGAAAACATCCTCAAGAAACTAGCACAGTTGTTGACACTTAAAAAAATCAAACAAAACCTCAAGTGATGGAGAGCAAGGAAATATCTTTGGAAATAACTGAGTTTGTTTCATGTGATTTTAGCTACAATCTTAAAAGGACTGTCTTTCCCATTTAATAATTACCCTGTGCTTTCTTCTTTAACCAAATTACATAATTCTTGGTTATCAAGCTACAAAGTAGTCTGCTTGCTGTGTGGTTTCAGATGGATGGTGTAATCACAGACATTTGGGATTTAACTACTCATTATGACACTAAAATAGGCAAAATGGGGTTATTTATATGATTTTGTTATTTTGTTTCCAAATGGCCAGGAAAGAGAAAGGGTTATAGATCTTCATCATAAATAATGCACTGTGAGGTAGACAGAAGATATTTAAACAGTGAGAGTGTTTACAGGTTTGTCTGCCAGTCTGTCATATAAAAGCAGCTGGCTAGACTGTCACCAAGTACATCAGATATGTTTAGGACAACATGACAAAGTAATGGCTGCATGGCAAGAAATAAAGCCCATTCGGACATTTAGGAAGAATGGATGGAGACAAACAGGCATTCTCCTAACCTGATGAAGCAGCTTAAATTAGAGGAAAGTGTCACAGGCCATAAGAAGTGGCATACTATATATTATTAGGATGGACTGAACTGGAAAAATTAAAATAAAGTGCTTTTACAAATAGGTCATAAATCAAAAATCAATGGGACAGAGGCACCCTTATGCTGAAGTTAATTTGTAGTGGAAACTGCTTCTCACCTGGGAATACAGAGTCATACTGGGTGACCAGCAGAGTGATTTATTGATTTCATGATTAATCAGGTTCTGCTGCCTACATGAAAAAACTCAGCCAGACCCAATATGTAAAAGGTAAACTGGTAACATCCCTACATGAATCCTGTTTAATTTTATGTATTTTCATATGCTGCAAAGAATGTCAGATCTCATGGAACATCTCTTGAGGAGCGTTGTGCAGAACAAGCGTAATGTTTCTATTCCTCATTAGCATGTTCACCATTACCTTCTTATACTTCTAACTAACCAGTGCCTGTTGTCTGAGTCACTGGATAACATCTGACTCAGGCTGTAAACCAGTGAAATCTCACAGCAATCACAAATCTCCAGGCAGTGTAGCCCAGCAAAAATCAGGGAGGAGTCACAAGACTGTTTCTCTGAACTTGAGTAAGCACGTTTTCCTATGAGATGTGTTCATTTTCATCTATGATTTTAAAGATTTGTTTTTATTATTGTTGTTGTTTTTATTTATGAGCATGTGTGGATGGATTTTGTACTGAGTTTATATGCTATATGCAGCATGTGCATGTAAATGCCTATGAAGGCAGAAGAGGGCAGAGTCCCCTGGAACAGGAGTTAAAGGAGATCATCATCAACTGTCTGATGTTGGTTCTGGGAACCAAACCAGGGTCCTCTTCAAAAGCAATAAGAGCCCTTAACCACTGATCCATCTCTCCAGCCCCTCTTCTATGGTCTTAATAACTTGTGTATCTACTTATTCATGTAAGGAATATATTTCACATAGCCAAACGCTGAAAAACCAAAACACATTGTAAAAATTCTGCTTCTCCTGAGCTGAGCTCCAGGAGTCTAGTTAAAGAGGAGTAGGAGGAATTGTACAAACAAGGGGGTCAAGATGATAATAGGGAACCCCACAGAGTCAGCTAACCCAAACTGGTAGGAGCTCACAGACTCTAGACCAACAACTAGACAACCTGCATGGGACCAATCTAGGCCCTCTGTATATGGGTGACAGTTGTATAGCTTGGTCTCTTTGTGGGTCCCTAGCAGTGGGCACATGAGCTGGCTTCTTGGAACCCATTCCCTAAAGTGGAATGCCTTGCTCAGCCTTGACACAGGAGGGAGGGGCTTAATCCTACCCCTACTTGTTATGCTGTGCATTGTTGACTCCCATGAGAGCCCTTCCCCATTCTGAGGAGTGGATGGGAGGGGTGTAGAAAGAAGATAAGGGGAAAGCACAGGAGGGGCGGAAGGGGAAACTGTTGTTGGTATGTAAAATAAATAAAAACTCAATAATAAAAAATAACCTTTTTTAATTCTGCTTCTCACCTTGTCACCTAGTGCCCCTCCCACCACCAGCTGCAACAATCATGTGGTCTCCAGCAAGAGATTTTTTATATACATTTAAACAAAAATATACTTGTGATTCCTTTGTTTATTGCATTTAGCGCATTTTGAAGATCAATCTACATCAGTATAAAAAGAGATGGTTCATTTTCCTTAATGTCTGCAATTCAATTTGTTTAGAATACAGAGATATCCCATGCCTGCTATTGGCATTTTCATGTAACAACCTACTATTTTTGAAATCAGGCATTCATGTAGGACATTATCCAAGCAGTGTAATTCTGTTTAAACTCCGCCTTTTCTTGTATCTTAGCTTACCCATCATCAAGCATCCTTCTGACTTGTCCATATAGCTTGAGCTTTAGTGTGTTCCCATCACCATTTTTCTGCTCACCCTTCCTGCTTAACATCCCCTGGCGCTGTACCAGGAGAACACATGATCGGTCTCAGGATACCTGAAATGATAACCACAGCTAACATGTGTGATGAATTCTATGAGCCCAGCAATGTTCAAGCATTTTTATTGTATGGATCATTTCATCCTCACTGTCACACAAAGACCTGGAGCTGCTGTTTTCCTGCTTTTGTACATAGGGAAACTGAAACACAGTAAGAATGCTCAGCTGTTGAGTGGCAGACCTGGGCTTTTAACTTCAAAGTCTGCCATTCAGAAAGAACTAAGAAAGCTACAGAATTAAGACAAAATGTCACATGTCTGTGAAGCTTTTCAAATGATTCCTGCCTGTGCAGGGACTTATGTCACCTTTGGGGCATCTAGGCAGTAGATGGCCATGACTTGATGAAGAAAAGAGTGATTCATTCAGTCAACAAGTGGACTTGGGTACAGTCTGTCTTTGGTTTGCATGAAACTCATCCCCATACTATAGCTGAGGGACCTGGCCTTGTGCTCTGACAATTTATAGTGATGAGATTCTAAGTATGCATAGGAAAAGTCATTTGTTCTTTTTTTGTCTGTGTTACCTGACAGGGAACTAGCTGGGCGTCATTCTCCCAGCCAGATAGTGTGCTATTTATTACCTGTGGCCACTCACTGTGAGGGTTGCTGAAGTAGCCTGTGCCCCTGTCACAGAGCCTTGGACACTGACAAAAAACCTGCCTACTCAGGCACCACCACCACCACCCTTTTTAACAACACAACTATCTATAACCCAGGTTTTCCTTAAACCTGATACTTAGTCAAGGATGACCTTGAAGTTCAGATCCCGCTTTGTCTACATTCCAAAGGTGGGGATTCCAGGTGATACATCACCACATGTAGTTTATATGGTACAGGAGAATGAACCCAGTGCCCTATGCATACTAGGAGAGTACTCTACCACCTGAAATACCTCCCCAGGACCTAGACCTTAAAATATTCGTTAACAGTGCAAACAACCTCAAAATCTTCATTCCTATAGCACTCCCAGCCTTTAAGATGTAGATAAAAAGGAAATGAATAACCAAAGTATTGTAAAACTTTTTGACACAACCACAAATGGTTTACTAAATACTAGATAATTCTCATAATTCAGTTAAGACAGGAAGAAAATCCTTCCCAAATCTTAAAACAGAATTTGTTCCTTCTCTGTTGTTTCTTATTAGTTTATTCTTAAATCATTTCATATATGTATATATTATATTCTGGCCACACCATTTCTCCACCCTCTCTTACCCTCCTCCAGCACACACTATTTCATACCCTTCCTCCCAAGACTTTATTCAGTCATTGTGTTTTTTTACTTGTTTGTGCTTTTGCCTTGTAACCCACTTATGACTCACTTGTTGTAACCACTTCTGAGGGCATGGGTATGTAGCTACCCACTAGAGCATAACAAGGTCACTAGGGACTACATCACTGAAGTCAATGACTTCTTCAGGCTCCTCAACTATGAATAAATCACATGAGAGAGTAGGCATCCATTAGTTCCTTCAACATCTGTGACTGAAAGTTTATTAGCTTAGTCTTGTGGATGCTTTTTGCATATAATTTCAGTTGTTTTGAGTTCATGGATGTTTAAGCTGTGTCATGCCCATAAACCAGTATTTCACATCCCTTTCTCCCATTGTCTGGCTCTTAATTCTTTATGTCCCTTTTCCATGATATTCACTGACCTTTGGGAAGGAAAATATGGATATTCTATTTAATGCAGAACACTCAACAATCACTTGCTCTCTGTACCTTAACCACTCATGAGTCTTTGCATCAATAGCTGTTCACTGCAAAGAGGCACTATTTTAGTCAAAGCTGAGGACAGTACTAGCCTACATATATAAATATTTAAGAGACAGTTTGACAAATGTCCACTTAGCAAAACAACAGTAGTAGGTTCACCCCCAGTACCTATAGTCTCCTCAAAATAAGCTTTTGACCAGGTTTACAGAAGTATGACCCCCCTCCTGGGAAGCATGACTCAGATCCGTTATGAAATCAATTGGTTAACCCCATATCAGTCATGCCATTATTGAACCAGTAGGCACCTCTTGTTTAGCAAGTTGGTATTTGTAGCATGCAAGGTATAAAGCTAGAGGAGACCACTGCTGACTTTGCTCCTTAGCCATCTACATAGAAACCTGTAGCACTATGAAAACTATTCAGTAGGGAGGAAATGTCCTGTTTAGCTCCAGCATGGCTTCTCTGTATTTTACAACCAAGGCTGTGATATCCTCAGCACTTATGGCTTAACATTCAGTTCTTGTAGATGATCAATGGCAATGACCATGATCTCTATAGTTTGGGGAGCCTCTGTAGACTTTTTAGGCAATAGTTCTAGGAAAGCACCCCACATCTGGCACTGAGATTTTCATTTAATAATCTACAGCTTCTGGATGGCAGAATGCCATCCACTATGGCGCATCCAATCCAGATCTTTTTAAAAGCTTATATCTTAAAATTAGATTATAAAGTGAAACTAATCCTGTATTATATGTACTATGACAAAGATCTTTTCTAATTCTGTAGGCAGACTCTATTGTCTGTTTCTCGCACACAGAAATATGCACTTCTCCACATTTCTGAGTAGACTACTCAAAGCCCAGCTAAGCAAGACAGTTGCAGGGTATAATCATGCACAAAACGCCTAATTAGTTATGATGAAGATTTATTAATACACACACACTCACATTTGGAGGTTCAGATCAGTAGACACAGTGGTTTAGACTCTGATGAGGTAAAATAGAATATGATGGAATAATATCACAAGAACACATACTGAAGCAAAATGGTCACAACTTGAACTGAAAAAGAGATAAAGACAGAGAGAGAGAGAGAGAGAGAGAGAGAGAGAGAGAGAGAAACTAGGGCCTTGAGCTTCCTTTCCAGCTATGCTCTAAGCATGCTCCTAATGACTCACAGACTTTTCACTAGGTCCAGTTTCCTAAAGGTTCATGGAATCCTCCTACCCTTTATACATGAGTTTTTGGGGTTACCAACTCAGACTATAGCATTCAGAATTCAATTTCTTGAAAGTATATTTATTCTTTTTTTGTCTGCAGTTTAATTGGGCAGGATGTCTATACTAGGATCTAACTATGGGAATAACTCGATTTAACTGAGCAGCTCGGCTCCAAGGGTGTTCAATCAAAAACAGAGGTAGGTGTCACTTAGGAAAAAAAAAACATATGGAAATTTCAGAACCAGAACAATTCCAACCACACATGTGATTCTCAGCTAGAACCGCTTCTCACTGGTGTCCATTATATTGCCTAGAGCAAATCTCATGGCCAAGCCTCAAAAACCAAGAGCAGGAAAGTATATTTTCCATGATGGAGAGGACCAAATGGAAAATAATATTTGTGGCTACTTTTCCCCCCTATGTTTTACTAAGGACACATTATTCAGGGCTGTGGAGTCAGTGAGAGGAACCAAACATAAACATTAATTGTTCTGAGATTAAGCACTATTCAAACTATGAGTATAGAATACATTTAATTCCACTGAAAACCATCATCAGTATGTTAGGGGTTACAAAAGTCTTCCCAAGAGTGCTTATTATTTCCTTCTATCTGCTATAACCAAGTCTTCATAGCTGCTACCAGAGAAGCAGTGATAGTTAATTTATGAGTATGTAGACCAAATGGTTAATTGTGCAAATTATAGAAAGGTCAGCCATAAAACACATAATTCAATCATTTATGAATTTTCTACCAAAGTATAACTCCTGATTCAGTTAGCAATATAATATTTAACTTCTTGCTATGTAGAAGTAGCTCTGTATTCGGTTTCATATGTTATTAATAACTATTTAATATAACTCTGGTTTTAACTTCCGGATTGGAGGTTAGAACTTTTTGAGATGTATTTCTGACTCTCAGAGTTGGTGCTAGTACTAGGGTTATGATAGCTTGAATGAGAAATGCCCACATAGGCTCAGATGTTTGAATACTTGGACCTTAGTTGGTGGAACTTTGGGAGAAGGATTAGTAGGTGTGGCTTTATTGGAGGAAGTATATCATTAGAGAACATGCTTTGAAGTTTTCTTGTGTCATCTCATTCTCTATTACTTGTGGATCAAGATGTGAGCTCTTAGATGTTCCTTCCTCTGGACCTTTATTTCATCAGCCTGGACACTAATTCTATGAGATCATAAAGCCAATTAAATGATTTCTTTTATAAGTCACTTTGGTCAGGTTGTTTTGTCACAGCGAAAGAAAAGTAATTAAGACCTTTAAGAGCATTAGAAAAGTTTTCTCAGGGCCTGGAGAGATGGCTCAGGGGTTAAGAGCACTGACTGTTCTCCCAGAGGTCCTGAGTTCAATTCCCAGCAACCACATGGTGGCTCACAACCATCTATAAGGAGATCTGGTACCCTCTTCTATATACTGTATACATAATAAATAAATAAATACATACATACATACATACATACATACATACATAAATATTTAAAAAAGAGAAAAGTTTTCTCCTCACAGCCTTTGTCAGTTCCTTATATTTACAATTTCTTTCCTTTTCTCTGTGATAACACCATTCCCAGCTGGGCATGGCAGTTCACACCTTCAGTCCTATCACTCAGGAGGCTGAGGTAGAAGCTTTGCCATGTGTTTGAGCCACACATGCCGAGAATACATACTGAGTTCCATGCTAGCCTGAGGTACAGTATGAGATCTCATTTGAAAACAAGCCAGCACCAGTTTCCCCATCATCTCATGAAAGTTCCCATGTAGTTACAATCTGCCAGGCTCAAGAATGGTTTGGTTCATTTTGCCATCACTGTGAACACCCAGAGAACATTTTAAGGAGGAAAGAATTCCTTTGGTTCCAATATCAGAAGGCTTCTGTCATAGCTGTTTGGTCCCATACTCTTGGACAAAACATGTCAGCAAGAGAATGTTATGGTAACAGAGGGTCTTCAGATCAAAGAGGAAAGGAAGCAGAGGGAGTGGCAGGAACCAGAAACTAGGGCCCATGTTCAGAAGCCTCACTCCTAGTGTTCAGAACCTCCCAAAATAGTGCCACCATGGAGACTAAGTATTCATCACACAAGGGGATATTTCATGTAGAACGGTGGTTCTCAACCTTCCTAATGCTGAAACCCTTTAATATGCTTCCTCATGTTTAGTGACCTCCAACCATAAAAATATTGTCATTGCTATCTCATAACTGTAATTTTGCTACTGTTAGGAACTGTAATTAAATATCTGATATGTAAGATATCAGTTTGAGAACCACAGATAGAAACTATAGTCACGCCCTCAAAACATTTAATAAGGGACCTAGTTGTGCTTTCAATCTTTTAAATAAAGAAGATCTCCAATCAAATTTCAGTTTCCTGGTATTTCTTGAAATGGGAAGGTATCTGACCAATCCAGACTTATATTTGTAGATTAATAGTGTCTGCTTGTGACTCACCAGTGCCTTGAGTAATTTTGGGCATACTCTACAATTCAGCCCCTAGGTCTCTATCTCAATAGCTGGCCTGGCTCTGTAGAACACTATGGTTTCTTTATCTTTGAGCGTATTTGTGTGAATAATGCACTTTCCCTGGAACCTGTAATTCTTCTCTGTGCACAGCTTCCTCTTTGCCAAGAGAAGTGCAATTGATCTGCCTCACCCCTTCATCTCTTCCGAGGCTCACCACATCCAT
This sequence comes from Sigmodon hispidus, assembly GCA_004025045.1. NCBI lineage: Eukaryota > Metazoa > Chordata > Mammalia > Rodentia > Cricetidae > Sigmodon > Sigmodon hispidus. The sequence continues at coordinate 60,464 of PVIH01006641.1, forward strand.
CCTCATAGACAAGAGCACTGCTCTCAGTGTCAGCATAAAAACCCAACAGGGGCTGTTTTGTAACCTGAAAAGTATCTCCTGGCCCTTGTTCACCCATCTTACCACCCAACCTTTCCTGTGGCCTCTGAAATTCATTGTATTTCACATGAGATACTCACATGTCTGAAGATGGCCATCTACCCATCTCCAGTCTATATTAAATAGTTCCTAAATGAAATGTGTTTCTTTAAAGCAAAATTATGCAGCCATTTTCTTCTCATCTATGTAGTAAGTTGTTTTCTGCCTTCTAAAGTTATTCACAGACGACCTTATGGGGGGTAGGGGGGCGGCTATGATCCTCCTCTGGTGACCCTTTGCAGTTTCTTCAAGTTATAGAACATTTAAGTCTTCCTTTAATTAGTGTTTCAACTCCTGTGCAAGACGGCAGATTCCAAGGTGGACTCAAGAACAATGATAAATATAGGACCATGTACCTTGGCTGCTAACTAAATGCTTCTTAATCACAAAGTGAAAGACCAAGTCAATATAACTTTAAGGAAGGATAAAAGCAAAGAGCTAAAAGTTAGCATGCTGCCTGGTTGGAAATGGAGGCAAATATTTTTATTCTATGAAAGAGGTGCATGCGTGCCTTGGGCTCCCCTTGTGAACAAACCATGAGCCATTCCAGCAGCCACTGAACTACATTGATAAGGAAATCCCCAGACTCCTCCCAGGCAAGGCACACTTCTAGAATAGTCTCAATCTACTTTTTATACACATCTTGCACTCCTGAGGAGTCTATGGTGGGCTTTTAGTTTCATTATAAATGTTAGGATATGATATAGTTGTAACTTTTTAAAAGCCCTTTTTTCATAAGTCCCTCTTCTTAGAATCTTTAAGTTCTTTTTGTTTGTTTTAATTACTTGTCCTTTGAGAATGAGACTTCTCCTCATTATATGTGCACTGGTATGGAAAGCATGCCAAAACCCAGGTTGCCTTATTTTAGAACCTAACAGATGTCCATTGCCAAAGCCAGGGTAGGACCTTGCTTGTAATCTCAATATTTATGATCTAATTTGTGGGCTTCTTATTTACCTAATTAGAAAAAAGCAAATAGATCTAAGAGGAAGAGAGAGAAGAGAATGCTGTCTTTGTTATTCTGGTATGCAGGAAATACTTGCCTTCTATTCTTCTGCCACACACACACACACACACACACACACACACACACACACACACACAGAGGCACATTTGTAACCCAAATGGACACTCCAGCTAGAAGCAGGACAAGGAGGGTTAAGAAAAGTGTGTTCTATACAATTAAAGCCAAAGCAGAGAATCATCTACATTGACAGGTAGCAGGGGATTTCCATGGATGGAGAGTTGGGGGGCGGGGTCTGGAGTCATGAGTGGAGATTGGAACAATGAAACAGGAACAGAATTCAGACTAGTGAAGTGCTGGATGTGGAAAGGGCTGCCATGGGCCATCACCGGAACTTGCCATTTTTGGAAATTTTGAGGACATTTTCCAAAGAGTCACCAGTGATGAGAAGAATTTGAGACCCAAAAAGCTGATTCAAGCTACCTGTGTCCACTATCCTGGCATTGGAGCTTAGAATGCATGGGCTTGTACAGCAGTGTTCATAGACTAGACATCTCACTCCCTGGGTGGGTTTGGAGACAAGTGACCTCCTATGCCATTTAACCTTCTTTTTGCTTTGGGATGGAGACTTTGAAATTCTATACAAGACTTGATTCAAACAATTAGTGGTTGATTGCTCTGTATAAAATATGCAGGGTTGCTGAGTTCTTTGAATTAGGGATGATTTTTAGCTAAAAACAGGAATGTCTGAGCATCTGGGATGTTCCTTACTCCCCTCAAATGAGTGGGTGTAGCCAGTGAGGCAGCAGTGGCTCTTGCCTTGTATCACCCCAGTTGCTTTGTGCAGACCTCCTTACTGCCAGGAGAGAAAAAAATCTTCCTTTCACCCCAGAGGCTCTAATTTCTTCTATATTCTGTCTCCTGCCTTCCCTGCATGTGTGGGTGAATGGTAAATGCCTTTGACACGTTTGAATAGACCAGTGCTAAGAACGAGTCTCCAAGGCTTTTCAAAACCACCCACGAAACAAGTAAAAGTAGTCTTTCTCACCCCAATAGAAAATTCCCAACTTTTTAATAAGCTATCAAGCAAGAAAATGGAGACTACTTTGGGCCTCATTAGCAATGAATACCCAACAACTTATTTCCTGGCACATTTGTAATACTAATACACTTTAAGGGTCTCAAACATTCTGTACAAGATTACATGCTGGATCTTTGGGGTTCTCGCAGGACACAAAGAATATCAATCACTTAGGAAGGTTCTCTAGCCAAACTAACAAAGATCACAGAGTCATAGGGGAGAAAAACATAAGGAAGGGGTTATCAGGCCAAATATCCCCATAATCATACCAGCAGTCTTCATTAAAACAAGGATGACTTAGACAGTGTGTGTCTTAGTTAAGGTTCCTATTGCTATGATAAAGAACCATGACCAAAAAGCAAGTTGAGGAGGAAAGGATTCATTTGGCTTACACTTCAGCATTGCTATTCATCACTGAACAAAGTCAGGACAAGAATGCAAACAGGGCAAGATCCGGGAGGTAGAAGCTGGTGTAGAGGCCATGAGGAGAGCTGCTTACTGGTTTGCTCCTCATGGTTTCCTACGTTCTTATAGAACTTAGGACCAGTAGCCCAGGAATGGATCACCCATCATGGGCTGGGCCCTTCCCCATTGATCACTAAATAAGAAAATGCTTTACAGCTGGATCTCAAGGAGGCATTTTTCTCAGCTAAGGGTCCTTCCTTGGATAACTCTAGCTTATGTCAAGTTAACACACAAAACCAGACAGTACAGTGTTCTTGTGAGGAAAGGCTAGTGAGATTGATGGAAATATTTTGATTCTGTTTATATTAAAGTTTCTTCTAGAGCAATCTAAGGAAGAAAATAATTTTTCCTTATGCTTGCAAGTGAGATCTATGTTACTTTATACTTTGGCATGACATTGCCTAAGACTTTTGCAGCCATACTGGCCAAGGAGTACAATGACATCACTCACTGGACTATACTAATAAACCTGTGTATCCTCACAACTTTTTCTAGCTGCCAGTCAGTGTTCAAGTCATAGGTTGGAGCTCATTCAAAGACTGAGGTCGTTTTAGCTCCAATTAGAACTGATCCAATTAGCACCAAGTACTAATAACTCCATGCCAAGAGGATGACTCCCTAGCAGAATAGCGTCTGTTGCCATTCTGATTGTACTACGGTCCACATATCAGGCTTTGACCAAACATGACTTTATGAAGCATATGTGCTTTTTCCATTGGTCCAGTTCATCCTAGAGCACCAGACTGAGTTCTCTGTCTTCAAGTCTCCATTCTCCATTGTCCCTAACTCTTGTCTTCTCCTTCATTCTCTACTTGTATTGTTTAATTACAATTTGTTTCCCTAAAGTTTATATGCTGTAAGCTTGGTCTCTGGAATGGCTAATCTTGGTTGTCAACTTGACATACCTGTCAAAAATGAACCTCAATTGAGAAATTGGATCAATTAAATTGACCTGTGAGCATGGTCTATGTGATATTTTCTTTATTGTTAATTGATCCAGCCCACTTTGGGTAGCACTATCCCTAGGCAGGTGGGCCTGGGCTATACAAGGCAGGTTGTTGAGCAGGCTAAAGAAAGGAAGTCATTAAGCAGTTTTCCTCCATTTTGTCTGCCTCAGATCCCGCTTCCAAATTTTGGTGTCAAGTTCCTATCTTGGTTTCCCTCCATGATGGACTGTAATGTGTAAGATGAAATCACATTTCCTGCCCAAGTGGGATTCAGTCAACGTTTTGTCACAGCAAAGTAGGACTTCACCCCAGAGCAATCTAGAAGATAAGCCTACCAGAAAATCAAAACTCAAGAATGTGATGGTCAGTGCAGAACAGTGAAAGCCAGACGCATAGGACAAGACACGGCCATTACTATTACAATAACACAGATTTTGCTTCAAGACAAGTGGAATTCCTTGTCTCGCTGCTGTATGCTTGTCTTCTCCAATTTGGCTGCCAAATCAAGGACCAGTCTGTGTTCATGTGACTGACAGTAGTAATAGCCATTACCCTCATATAAGAGTCTTTCTTTGCAACAGTTAGCAAGACAAGAACATCGGGATACAAATCACCACAGATACATAAATCTAGAAAACACAAACATCTCAAACTTTACTGGTCATACCCAGTGACAGTGTGCTTGGACAAGGAAATTCTGCTGCACAGTACAACAACTTACTACAGGGGGTTGAATTCCACCTTGGAGAGAAAACTGAAGATGTGGAGGGAGACAGAAGTAAAGGAAGGGAGAGGCCATGAGTGCTGCAGGCATTCTCCAGTAAATTTGGTACCAACTGTGATGGGGACAGTAATTAGACTGGCCAGTTTCTTTCTCCATGAGTATGTCTGTTCAACTTGGGCACACATTATGAACAGATGTAGGTGGCAAGTTGCATCCCCATTTTGTATGAAAATCAAAAGAGTAACACCAAAAAAAAGTGAATCTTGTCTGTGGTTCTAGAGTGCTGTGTGGGTGCCTCCCTGAATTCCATTAGGGGCATTATTCCAAATTACCTAAGCTTCCATGTATTCTTGGCCCCGTTTTTCAATTGAAAGGTAGTTTTCTGACTGTCCATGGCTGATCCATATCCTCAGGAGCTGAGCTTTTCTGAACTGAAAAAAAAAAATGGGAGAAATGGAATTTGCAGAGCTGATGAAGATTTCAAATGAATTTCACATGTGATTTGTAGCGGTTTGAAAGAAAATGGCCCCCATAGGTTCACAGGGAGTGACACTATTAGAAAGTGTGGCCTTGTTGAAGTAACTGTGGCCTTGCTGATGTCTCAAATGCTCAAGCATGTTTGTGTTTTGGGAATGAACTTGGCTCTTTATCCTAAGAAGGAGTTTAATGTGAGTGAGGGCTTTGTGGGAAAACCAAGACATGGCTTGAGATCCTTTGACTATTTGGATTCCTATAATGCAACATGCTGTCACCTTCTGTATTCAGGGGTATAATGTGTTGATACCAAGACACTTCCCCAACATTTCAAAATCTGGAGACGTCCACTTCTCTTATAGTACTTATGTAAAATGGTGCAGTGCTTACATAAACCCTAAATCCATCCTCACATATCCTTTAAATTATCTCTCCATCACTCACAATATTTAATAAAATAGAAGTATATGATTTAAAGATTAAAGACAGCAAATTACTTACACACTCAATGTAGACAGGGCATCTTAACATCATATCATTAAGGATTCCTTTTTAAAAATGTACAAAGAGCACTGGGTGCTGGGAGGCTGTGTGAGCATGTGTGCAGAAGGTCTTCACTATATAATCAAGTTATGCTTTTTAAAACTTTTCAAGTAGATTTTTATTTTAATAGTGAATTGCATCTTCACATGCAGAAGTTATAGATATAGAGGGTCAACTGAGATCACTTCTTTTATAAGTCAAGAGGCATTTTACAAACATCAGATCATTCCAGATAACAGGCTGGGTGGTGAGAGGAATGAGGGTTCTACTAATCCTTGTGTCCCAAGATAGTGTAGAAACAGCATGTGGGTCCCTCTGCCCACTGGGAAGGACTAGAGTGTGTTTCACTAAAGTCTCCCAAGACAAGTCTTCCCAAAATCTGGGGTCTCTCCTAGCTTCCTCTTATGAGCATACTGTTTGACTTCTTTCATTCTAACCAAGACAAAAGTGCCGGGGCATTCATGGCTGAAGCCTTTTCCTCTGAGATGCCCAGGTGGAAAGCAGACAGACTTACAGCTTGATTTGCTTCTGAGTATCATGAAGACAGGAGTCTGCCCCCAGTTGGAGCTGAGGTTTCTTTGCTAACTTGCCTAGAGTGCATAGAGCTGACAAGAAGC